>VUQG01028808.1:0-10492 GCA_015106755.1 Etia nguti | reverse complement strand
ACACACACACACACACACACACACACACACACACACACACACACACACACAAAACCCCATTCCTATGCACCAGCACCTCAAAGTGAAATATTAGATGATTGAGATGAATTGTATAAATTGAGTCACAGCTTTACAGGTCTTTTTTTTTTTTCAGTATGAAATACAATTCGTGATTTACGACTGTTTTGCATACATTTGGTATTAAATTGATCACACTTTGCTTTGCACAGGATGTTGAGGTAAGCCTGGGGACTGATTTTTGCATATTGCTGTAAAACTACAGAACTGTAACAAAATATTACAATGTCATTCAAGCATTCATTCATTACATATGTAAATGTGGATGTGGAAGTATAAAAAGCTGTGGAATAGAAATCCAGCCCAAAAAGATTGATTATATTTATTACAATTTCGTCCAGCAAGCTGACAATGAATGCAGGCTAATGACAAGATGGTTTTAGTCTGGTTTAGTTTGGTTTCAATCCAAAACTTATCCTAAAATTACATCCTTTCTATTTAGTTTACTACGCACTTATATGTACCATAATGACATCCTGCCACTAATTGGTACATCAGTGTCACGCCCATGCCTGAAAAGGTGAATGTACACCCATGGTGAAAAAGAAAGTATGCTCACTTTTGATTCTAATGGCTTGCATATCAGGACTTAAGAGTAATCTAGTCCTAAGCAGGTCCTAGGTAAATACAATCTCAGATGAACTACAAAGCATGGCTTATTACAGCGTATCATTATTTATTTAACAAAACCTAAGACAAAAGCCAGAAAACTGTGAAAATGTAATTCGTCTGGGAAGTCGTATAAGATCAGTTCCAGTTTAAAAAAGTTGAAGTCCATCAGGGTATAGTGACGGAGAGAGATTTTTCACAAGTGGAGGACATTTAAAACAGTTGCCAGTCTTCCCAGGAGTTAATGTCCCAGCAAATTTACCCCAAGGTCAGACTGTGTAATGCTCAGAGAAACAAATTCAAGTGCTACACCCAACTTATTCAAGCTCTATGAGCCTCAGTAAGCATGTTAAATGTTAAAGTTCATGACAGTACATTTTAAAAAAGCCTGAACAAGTATGACTCTTTTGGTAGGAATGCAAGAAGAAAGTCTCTTCTCTCTAAAAAGAGTAGCACAGCACAGCTTAGGAGCAATGTCCTTTGGACAGACAAGAGCAAAGCAGTGATGTTTGGCCATGATGCACAGGACTGCTTTTACGGAAAACACTCCACTCCACAAACACATGGCCCAACATTGAAGAGCCAAGACTCAGCTGACACCTGCACTTAAAGGATAAGGTTCATGCTCTCGAGGATCATGTGATGACTCACAAGATCAGTAGTAGGGGGTTAAATACCTGGGACTCTCCACCTTTGGTTCACCTCCACCCTCTTGGATGAGAGGTGAACTTGAAGAAGTCAAGTTGCCTTTTTTTCAAGCATTGAAGACTAACATGACCTGGATGACTAAGAACCTACACATACAACACCTCATACTAACTGTTAAGCATGTTGGTTGAGTGATGAGTTAGGCTTGATTTGCAGCCACTGGACTTGGGCACCTTACAGTTAGCAGCGAAATCCTCTGTATACCAAAGTATTCTACGACAATGAACCCAAGGACAAAAGCAAATCTACAACAGAATGGCTGAAGAAGAACAGAATCCAGGTCCTGCAATGGTCCAGTCTAAATCCAGACCTCAGTGAATGCCTACAAACCTCCTTTTGTAAAGACAAAAGGGGCAAAATTCCTCCTTAACGATGCGAGACACTGATAAAGTCATACAGGACCTTGAGATTGTTTCAATACACTTCAAGTTAGAAGTGAATCTACAAGCTATTAAAATGATGGGGTGTATGTAGTATAATATGTCATGTGTTGTTGTTCATCTAAAATTGAGTTTACCTCATTTTATGATGCAGGACTGTATGAAGGGTAAATGTGAATGTATGAACACAAACGCACACCCTGGTCATGTAAATTTAGAACAGGGAAGCACGCAGCAACCAAATAGGAGAGAGACAGACTCATACATATATACACTGATACACCACTGCAGTCACTAAGTACCAATTAACAACTTGAAGCATACATTAAAAGAGCAAATGGAATAGGCTGAGCCTCACAGGTCATGCAATTTGGAACCTCTAAAACAGCCGTGCTAATTTTTTAGAAATGAATACTCCCCTCAAATAACAAATCTGAACTTAAATTGCATTAAAGTTTAAACCAGATGTTAAAAGGCCAAATCTGATCCAAAGAAGAATACCCTCACTACTGTTTTTACACCACCATGTAATGAGCAGCGGCAGATATCCTCCTGGTATTTCAAAGTTTACACTCCCTTTCTTGCCTCTAAAAAACACCTTTTTTCATGAACTGCCACATGATCAGAGGTGATTGAGAGTGTATTAACACAGGAACCTGACCCCACAGTTCTATATAGACCTGTTAAATGACTCTAGGATTTTAGCAATTTAATTCAAACATATCATATTACTCGTGTTTTTGTCTTTTAATGGATATTTTCCTTAATAGTTGGCAGAGTAAGAATGCCCCATGGTGAACGCAGTAAAACGTTTGGGTTGTGACGAAAGACAAGCAATGATTGAGAAAGAGAAGAAATGAAGCTCCACTTGCTTTGTGAATGTGATGCTGTCACCCTTGTCACGCTGATGCATAACGCTCTTTTCTTTTTTTTTTTTTGCAAAAAAGAAAAGATACCGAAAAGAAGAAACAGACAAAACCACTTTTGATAGGTACTCTGTTAGAAGTCGTCATCACTGCTCACCTCTCAGGCGAAGACGATACCACAACATGAATAATTTGTGAATCCAGGAGCCCACAAAGCTCTCAGGCATAAACACAACTACATTTCCATGTTCCTCAGTAATTTTCAGTAATTATCTCCTTTGTGCGCACAGGGTAGCGTCTACCGGGGAGTTGAGTCAACAAACATTACAAGGCAGTTTCTTCCCATATAATGAGTAGCCATGAGACACTGAGACAGACTGCTGAGGTGAAGGGTTAAACTTCTCAAGGTTGATGAGATGCTTCCTAATTCTCTTCCAAAATATGTGCCTGCTCCTTCTTTCTTAAATTCTCAGCATAGTGTTTATCTCTTTACTATTGCCTGTGCACAGATGTGTGTGGGTGTGCGTGGCAGAATTGTGAACTCACACAGAGTTATGTGTGTGTGACATCCTGGCATTAAAGCACTGATGGTTATTTACTTAGATATTCAGATAGACATATATCTCCATGCATAATTATTTTTACTTACTAGATCTGTTGGCATCTTTGTTGTATTCAAACATTTGGTTGTTTAGACAGATTTCATACCAATTTAATGTGTCTGGCTCATGAGAAAACAAATAAATGCTACCACAGCTTGCGACACTGAGATTTAGGACAGTGTTTGTTTGTTTTTTTTAAATCATTCTATTGGGTATGGTATAAACAGTCTTTCTACTATTTTTATTTGTGAAGGTCACAGTCGTTGTGTCACCCTCAAATTTCAAAAAAGCTGTATAATATTTTGTGTGTATTTGTGTGGAGTTTTCTCTAGCTGAGATATCTTCATACAATACCATCAGTGCTATCTGTGTTGCTTTCAATCGCAGTCTATGCATTTATTATAGAAAGCCATTACATAATCGATTACAAACTGGTGTCATGCCATTTGAAACATGTGGATGTTTGCAAGGCAAGTATAGACTTTTCCAAATATCCCATTTAGGTGCATAATGGGAAGTGTAGGATTTAAAAGTTTTGGGAGTATGAGCCATGCTAAGACTCCATTTACACCCAAATGCATTGTGGTTGTTTGCTAATGCATTGTAAATTGCAGAGAAAGTGTATGGCAATAGAAACTGAAATGTATGTGATGTCTGGAGGTGGATGGATCGCAGCCAGGTGTAAATGCAGTCTGTACAGTTTGGCAACATTCAAAGACCTCTTCTAGGATGTCAAGCAAGCTGTGAAAAAAGCTGAAAACAGCCCTTTTATTATTACATGAAAAAATATACAACCCAACGCAATTGTACAACAGCAGCCTCACAAAATACTTCATTACATTAAAGTGTCAAGACAAAGCCCTGTGTTTATATGTCATACACTAATGCACACAGACTGCTGTTTCGATATTCAATGTGAATGGGGTCTAAAAGGTTAGGTTATTTGTTGTAAATCTTAGGCTCTTTCTTGTGAACTCATTTTATTAAATATTCTCCGTTAGCTTCCACAATCTGTTTGCCCAATCGTGAAATGTAAGTCCTGATTTTAATATTTTTATTTTTATCTCTACATCTCTATCTCTACATTAAACAGCCATGTTGCTTTAGCTTGTATATATATTCATAATGCACATGTAAATCCTTATTTTGTTTTAATTCTGCAAATTGATTGGTGTCATTTTGGGAAGTATACAGGATACATAAGTATTTAGTCATTCAATTTTGTTCAATAATTTGGATGACTAAGCTTAAAAAAATGAGTTAAAAAGAGCATGCGTGACCAAAAAGGGATATTTTTTCCTCACATTGCTCCAGTTGATTTCTTGGAATGTTTGGGTCTTATTTACACCTTGACACCTTAGCAGAGGGAGTTTAGCAAAAGAGGAAGCATAAGGGTAAGAGGAGGTTCTTAAAGCCTCAGTGATTCCTCCATCTTTATGACTGAGTGCACATAAGGTGAGCATGTCTGGGAGATTGCAGAGGCTTTGTGTGCAGTGCTCAAACATTTGTGTGGGTTTGGATTTAACTTTGTGTGGGTATGTGTTTGCTTGTGTGAGTCAGTGCGCCAGTGTATGTGAGTGTGATTGTTCCCAAGGCACTCACTCTCTGTGCAGTAACTCACATGGCGAGGCAGGACCTAATAGACCCTAGCCTAATATCAACTAATGTCAGAGAGGCTTGTATCCAACTACCTGCTGTTTGGCTGGAGAAAGCAGGGACGGAGAGAGAGAGAGAGGGGTATTGGTAAAGGGAGCAATATGTGTTTCGAAAAAAAAAAGTTAAATCAAAACAGTAAAGCCAATCAAAACTTAGTGAAACACTAGGAAAGAGTAACTGAGAGAGAAATGCTGGAGGCGGTGGTGAGAGTGGGGGTAGTGCACCGAATGCTGCTTCGTGCATGATGTAATAAAGTAGTCAAACATCTCATACAGATGTAGACAAATCATGTGGGAGAGTAGAAGTACATGGAGCACTCATTTTGCAAGGTGTGGCTCTGATGTGCAGCGACTTTTACAGAAAGGTAGACATGGCAAAAAAGAAAAACGAATCAGATTAATTGGACTAGATTAAAGAATACCAATTATGTCATGCTTATCTTTTATTTTTTTATATATATGCTGACAGCCTTCTGCAGCTTGCTGTACTCTTCCAGGACATTTTTACCTTCCCACTCCTATCCCCAGCTCAGAATTGTAAAATATTATTACTTCTATAGTTACTATCTGATATTTACTATCAGCTGACAATGACAAGAGCTAGAGAAAAAAAATTTTTGAACCATTCCTTTAGCAAAGGTAACAATAAACCAATATGGAAACACCACACTACACATAAAACTGGGTTACTGGCAAGTGTACACAAAGTATTAAAAGTAAAAGTAATTATTCTGCCAAAAAATGCTCACCATCAGTGTTATGGATATATGGATCAGTTATACTGCTGCAGATGGTTTAAGATTGAGCTAACTTTAATACTTTTAATACTTCTAATACTAATACTTCTTCAGACTGTTTAATTTACAGTAATGCATCATATCCTATACAATATTATGACTGTAGTATCATCGTGGGAGCTTTTGGCATATACTGTATGAAAAAAAAGAATCACAGCTTAATTCAAAGGCTTGAGCGCCATGTTATGTGGTTAACTGTTAATATTTACAGGAGGTTTTAAAGTGTTACATTTAGGTGGTGTATTAACAAAACAGCTGGTAAACTGTGTATAATCATTCAACCAAGTAATTTCTCATTGATGCTAAGCTGAGCGCTAGTGGAGCCTGCAGCTGTTCAACTTGGATGTTTATTAATTTAGACATGGTGATTTTAACCGAAAGCTTTCCTTGCTAATATGCTACAAGACTTTTTAAAAGATTCTTACATCACACATGTTGGCCAAGGTAGTTAAGAAGAGGACACTTGTTTGTTACAATGATAAATCAGAGTTATTTGCTAAGGCTAGCTCTGTTTCCACACAAAGTACAGATAGCAACTGATTTCAAGGCGGTGAAAGCACAGCCAGCAGCAGTTTCTTTTAATAAGCTAGTCTCCCATCAGTTTCCCCTTAAAGACCAGAGGTTTATCAACAATGTACATGTACAAACAGTCTGGTCTCTTTTTCTTCTTTTTTTTTTCTTGTTTTTTGTCTTTGTGAAATATCTGAAAAGTTCCAAACCACATAGTCAACACTTAAAATTAATGTCTCACAGAGGAAGCACTACATTTTCATCTTTTTAGATTTTCACCCCTTTTAGAAATCTATGTCACTGGGTAACACAATTTCATAACACTTTTCTAGTGGCTATAGTTTGGCACACATCTGAAGCTTCTGCCAACTTTCAGTATCTAGGCCATGAGTAAAGTACATCAAATGTTGTGACAAGAGCAGTCTTTATGTACTCCCTGCATCAGAGAAACTAAAATCCCGTTGGATTACTCTTTTATGTCTCCACAATCACTGGAATTACTTTTGTGTTAACATTTCGCACAGTTAACTAATATTCCCTTAAGCTTTGAACATCATGCCCACAGGTTTGACGTTGGGAATGATCAAAAATTTTAGAGAATATAAGATCCTCTGAAACTGATGAGCTTCTTTGTTTGTAAAAAAGAAAAAAGAAAAAAAAACTAGATTGGGACTCAGGGTGACCATTTTTGATGAAAGCGAATACCCTAGAATAATCTTACTTTGCCCATGTTTTACCGCGCCGTCAAGGTTCACAAAATAAGGTAAGATAGAATTAACATAATCTAGCTGGCAGGCAGATGCCTAGCACTAAAACATACACCCATTAAGGCTTTAGCCTTCACCTGGACTCTTGTTTTGGCAGATGAATAAAGACTCTCTTTGTTCTGGGTCCAATTCAAATTCAAACATGTAGGGTTGAACACCAGGGTTTTGTTATCTGACAGCTCATAGAAGGCTACATTCAGAGTCAGACCGGACTTTTGGCAGGTGTCCCTTAAAGCCAGAGGATAAAAAGAGGTGCTGCTTTATTTGAACCTAAAGTATGTGTTTTTTATATATATATATATATATATATATTGGTAGACCCCCTAAAATAACATATTAGTTCCTCTTTTCTATCATAAGCTCATGTCTTCATGTTTTTGTTTGGTCCTCTTAATAAATGAAAGTATAATAACACGTTATATCCATAATTGCTCTAAAGCATGCAAATCCCTTTTATTGTTAGTTCTAGTTCCTGCTTCAGGAAATTTGTGGGTTATGCTATACTGACTCCATCCTCAAAGAATAATGGTACTTGAATTGTGCACATCTGAATTACTTGTATAATCAATGAAAATGAAATATTCAGTTAAGTATTTTCTAAAGTTCTAAAGCATATTCTTTTCTATATATAAATATATATCAAATATCATTTTTTTTAATACATAAATGTGAGCAAACCACTGCCTTGCCAGTAAATAAGTCACTACATCAACAGCTGAAGTGTTTTTCTCAGAATTCTCTAATGTACATTTAAAACACATGATTTATACATATATGCATAGACAGAACAATAATATGTCAGTGCAGTAGACCAGGCCAAACATGGTAAGGTTTCATCATGGCCGTGCATCAAAAGATGCTATGCTGGTTCTTTCTGTATACGATGTATAACTGTACACCTTTCTAACATGATCATGTATTAACTAAAGCATGGAAATTAATCATATTTCAGTGTGCATGCAATAGCACTACATGTGCTCAATAAAGCAAAACATAACCCTGGATATTTGTTCTCCTTCTATGACTATAGATGGGATACACAGAAATTGGTGGGTAGATGTTTTTATAATTGAATAATAAAATACTGTAATAGTAGTGAACTGTGTGTAACTTAGTGCCTCCTCTACAAGGCTATCTTTTTTTAACTCTCCTTTCTCCCCATCCCTCTGACTGCAGGCTGGTGCTGTGAATATTCTAGTCATAAACTATTTATTTATATCAACTCATAAATAGATACCAGTTTCAAGCTTTTTTTTTTCAATTTTACCCATCTCGCCATCAATCTATCCATCCATGTGCTTAGCTGTCAGGCTGTGGTGGCAGCAGACTAACCAGGGTATTCCAGATGTTCTTCTCCCCAACTACACTTTCCAGTTCCTCCAGGTTTTTTCAAGGCTAGATCAGATAAATAATCTCGCCAACAGATTCCAGGTCTTTGCCATAGTCTTACCTCAGTTGTCCATGCCCAGATAACATCCAAGGGCGCCCCATAGGCATTCTAACCCAAACCACCTCAGCGGGTTCCTTTCAACATGCAGGAGCAGCAGTTCTGAGATCCACATCACCCTATAGTCATTACCCAGATTTCATGATCATATGTAAAGGTTGGGATGTAAATGGGCTGGTAACTGAAAGCTTTGTCTTTTGACTCAACTCTCCCTTCATCATGTCAGTCCGGTAAAACGCCTGCATTTCTTCTGGTGATCCACAGATGGAGTCCAACACTCACTGAAAACATGCTTGACTTTTGATTACACTGATGGCTAGGAAGTGTGTTAAACAAGGCAGCCCAACAATGTCAGAGCCTATAACATCTCTGGGCCAAATCGTCTATGCCTGGCGCCTTACTACGGGATCGCTTCTTAACTACCTTAGGGACCTATGCCAGTGTAACTCGTGAGATTTCCCCAGCATCTTCAGGCTCGGCCTTACTACACACAGGGATTTTTTGGCTGAGTTTGGGAGTTCCTCAAAGTGCTCTTTCCTTCGTCCCACAATATCTATGTCTAGCTCAGCAGTTCTGCTCCCCAACCAACATGCTGAGCCATGCCCAGCTTTCCCTTGCTATGTCACTGTACAGCCTGCCAAAAATCCTCCTCCATGGCCCTCTCCCACTCCTGAGTTTTTCAAAGCCACAAACATTTTGGCTCTCCGATGCCCATCTGCTGCAGGAGACCCCCGGGCCAACCAAGCCTGGGAAGCCTCTTTCTTCAGCCTGATAGGTTCCCTCACCACTGGTGTCCACCAACAGGTCCTCAGATTGCTGCTATGAGAGGCATCAGTGACCTTATAATCATATTTTCTGACAGCTCTTTTCCTATTTTCAACCGAATATTCAAGACATGGCATTAGATCATATGATACAACAACAAAGTCGATCACTGACCTAAAGTGCTCTGCTACCAAGTACACTCATGCTATGTTCAAACCAACACATTCTCAATCTACACATGAACATTTATTTTACTTTAATCGCTTTGGAAAACACTATCTAACACCATTAAGGTTGTGGTTAAGGTAAGGGATAAGGTTATGGTTAGGATTAGTATTAAGGTTAGGGTTAGGGCTGGAATACACGGCTGGAACGTCTGTTACGGCCGGGAGCGTCATTCCATTGGATTTCATCCACAACCCGGCGCATGTCATTGTCACGGTCTACGGAGGCAGACTGTGTCGAATGTGAGTGAGGTGGACCCAGGAGCAGACATAGGCGAAGAGACGGAGGTGACTTCAAACAAAAAGCGAACCTTTTATTGTGGCTGGTCATCATGAACAAAACAAACAAGAATGAGAGCAGAACAGGAGCAATAACTGGACAGGAACCTAAACTGGGAAGAAACTATGAAAACTGAGATAACTATGATAACTGTGAAGACTATGAAAACATGGAGTGAGGTAACACAGACGACGCGATGCTGAACACAGGAAGACGGAGGACTTAAATACACACATGAGATGATCAGGGGAAGTGGAGACACATGAGGAAACAGCTGACTAGAATGAACATAATGTAGAAACTGTTTTTTTTACAGTTGTTTCTGTAGAAAAACGTAAACCTAAACACAATGACATGGAAACCGGACTTTCAGAATAAACAGGAAAACATGACGAGAAGTAGACATGACACGAACTTGACAACATCAACCATGCAGACCTGAAACACGACAGAATAAGACACACGCAACAACAAGGGGAACTTTAACACAGGGATGATGACACAAGGGGAACCTGATAAACCATGAACTAAAACTCTAAACTAGGCATGACCGAATTTAACTAGATAACTGAAAAGAAACTAGAATACAGATGAAATAACAAAATAACATGGAACTCAGAAACACTGGGTCGCATGACCCAGTACCATGACAGTCATAGGAACGCGGAAGGTTACCTTTTGCGTTCCCATGTGATGCCTCGGGATGTGACAAATCGTCGGTATGTTACCCGTCGGGAATGAGAACGGGCTAGTTCAAACATTTCCTTGTTATGGCTAGCACATACCATACATACCATAAGTCCA
>VUQG01028806.1:0-11082 GCA_015106755.1 Etia nguti | reverse complement strand
ATCTATGGAGCTTGAAAAGAAAAGCATCTGGACTTCTTTAAGTTTCCTTCAAGACGTTTCACCTCTCATCCGAGAAGCTTCTTCAGTTCTAAGAGCAACAGGTGGAGAGGGCCATTTGACCTCAGTAAATCACATGATAGGGTGGGGCTAGGCTTCACAATGGGTTCACCCGAAACCTTGGCTGATTGTGACCCACACCCGTTTTCACACCTTGGCTCGTGTGATTAGGTAGAGGATCAGTAGGGGGTCCATAACCCTCTTGGGGGACACTCTCATAGGGTTTAAAATCTGGGACTCTTTCACCAATGAGAGGTGAAAGTCCAGACGCTTTTCTTTCCAAGCTCCTTAGACTACGATGACCTGAATGACTGAGAACCTTCACAGACAACACAAAAGTAGCAAAAACTGCAGCTCCTTTAGGCGCCACTGGAGGCTGGTTCCAAAAGCGAGTTAGCCTCCCAGCGTTAAAAAGCAGCCATGTAGACGATATTTGAGCTCTACGGATAGTTTCCCCCTTCATAATAACTCAGAGTGGGCTGATTTTTTTATAACTCATCCACCTGGATAATTGAGTTAGGGGCTTAGCTGTGCTGATTGACAGATGTCTGACACAGGCAGCTGGAGTCCGTTGGCGTCTGTCAGGCCTCATCCACTGCTTTGATTTATTAAACTGGACCTGTTCACCATGCTTGCGAGTGTGTGTGTCTGTGCGTGTACTGTTGGTGCATTTCAAAGCAATTTTAATGGATTATCTAAGAAATATTATGGCTTGTTGTGTAGTACACACTCTACCAGAAGTATGTGCTTCCATTTTGGTGAGTGAAATTCTAGTTTTTCTAGTTTTCTTCTTTCGTTCTTTAGCTGATATGTGTATCTGCATGTTGCTCCTGTACACTTTATGAATGACTAAATTAGCCAGCGTTAACAGATAAATAAGCACTCCACATATTTCATCTACAGTAACTTCTGGCTCCAAAACACCCAACGTAGCGACGGCCAAAACATTAACGATAAACCTTCTTAATGTGGAGTCCAAAACCAGTAACTGAGCTCATGGTGTCTTCATCCATCTTTTATACTGTCTATGCTGTCCAAGTTTGGAAAATAAAGAAATAACCCTTTATGGCTTCTAACTGGTGAGTGAGATCTGATCTTACTCAGCCATTTAGTTTTACATTATTACGGTTTTGTCTTTTTATATTAAGGTGTTTTCAGTTTTATTACATATTGTCTTTGGCTCGCTTTTTTTTGCTAGCCAAAGTTATGTCCCTTGATATCACTGTGAGTTACAGATGCAGCCTGTGAACCCAACTCAGCCCATTCATTGCTAGTGTTAGCTGATAATTCCTACTCATCCATGTTTGGGTTTGAGCTAAATCAAGAAGGCCAATTCAAACGGTGTTGCAACTGCGTCCCTGTCCATTTACACGTTTTCTTTGTACAATTCAAATGTAAAAGGGTTAAGAGATAAAATTTTAAATCAAAACCCAAATTAACATTTCTTGCAGTGCACTCTCTCCCTCGGGCTACTGTATGACATCTTTCCTTCCACGTTGCTTTCGGAAAGTAGGATGCGCAAAGGGAGAGACATTCATTAAGGTGGCCTTGACATCAAACGGCAGAATGGAACAAAAAGTGAAGAAAAAGAAAGAGAAGAGGGAACAGCGGAGGCGAACTGAGGAATAAAGGCCTGCTGAGAGTCAGGTGGAGGAAGAAGGAGGGAGCGTGGGAAGGAGGCAGTAACTGTGTGCGTGCGCTCGGCACACATGCCTCTGCATGCTCTGCCCATGAAGTTGATGGAGATTGAGCCATTAAAGGCATTATCATCGTTCTGCTCAGGGGGCCAATTGATGGCGACGCAAACAAAGACAAAAGCATCCAACCTGTCTCTTTACCATTTATCATAGTTAGAACGACAGCTGGAGCACTCCCAGTATCCCCGCAAAATCCCCCAAGTGTGTCTCTGTTTCTAAGAATCCCTCCATCTTACACTATATATTTTACAATGGAGGCAATTTACAATGACGCGAGGAAGATAAAGCCGAGGCAAACAGAGGCAAACACAACTCTGATGGAAACATTTTATCTTGGCGGAGAATGGGTGGCCGGAGGGTCGATGGTGTTTTTTGCATTCCAGATGCTCGCCGGAAAATGGGCTGTCATCTGGGTTTCTATGTGAACACAAGAGGAGACAGCGGGGGCGTCCCAGCGCACGACTACTCTATACTCTTCAGCATTTAGGAATCCCTGGACACCTATCCAAACAAACTTTTCTTTGTGCGCTTGTTTATGCATACGCACGGTTTTCTGTCTGTCTGCAGACTTGATTTCCTGTGGGGGCGTGCATGTTTGCATGTATGTCCGGACCCCTCAGGAGCCTGTCCAGGCGCACAGTGTTGAGCACTGAGCGTCGAGTCAGTGCATTAGTGTCACGGCAGATGTATCCTCCGGCCTGTCCCCTGGCTCTCACTGTTAGCCCATAGAGATGCATTCAGCTGCAGCCAGCAGCACTTTGCGTGATGAGCTTGGGCAATAGCCTCAATAAGGACTGATGGCACCATTTGGAGAAAAAGAAGGAAGGAGGCAGCGCACAGGAAAGGAAGTAAGGGCAAGACAGATGGAGAGGAAAAACTGGAGGAATGGATTACTGAAAGGAGGAGATAGAGATTTCAGGATGGAGCGATGCTCAGCAGAGTAATGGTGGGGAGAGATGGGCACACCAAGAGTAATGTTAGTTTATATTGAGCAGTGTGCACTCATATGGGCAAACTGCTGGCTATTAAGAACAAGCAGTCATGTTCTGTGACTACAGCCTGATCGGACACCTATCATTACCCTGGTGAATTTATTATGAGGTACTGAGAAAAAAAAGTCTACTTCACAGGCACACTGAATCGATGACTGCAGGCTCGTTGGCAGCTGAGCCCGTGGCACGTGTGAGCCAATGGCACACTTTTAAAAGCTTCAGTAGGTCTGCTGCTCATGGGAGGGGGCCAGGGGGAGAGGGGGGAAGCAGGGGGTGCCATGTCATTAGCACTTCACATCCATATTGCTGGGGACCTATAATTAGCAGTACAGCACTACGGGGAGCCAGACATGCTGCCGTTGAAAAATCAAAAAAGGGTGATTCGTTTAGATGAGGATTGTTGACTTGATGAAGAGTTGGGCCTCCACATGTTGGTGGTGAGCTGTGAAAGCAAACATTATCAAAAATATAATGTTTGATTTCACAGCTGATCAGCTGTTGAGCACTGGTCATTAAAAAAAAAAAAACTCAGTCAACAATCAGCTGAAATGTTTCTGCCCATCACGTAACGCCGGACAAATCAGCAGGAGACAGGGAGCGCCAGGGTTTTCTTTTCATTCACCCAAAGTTGGTTTGCAGCCTTAAACCCTATCAAAGCGATATCAGTGTCTAAAAATGCACTGCAGCTAAAACACTGCCAGACCAAAATCACTGAATGGAAATTTGTGGAACAGCTTTCTAAGGTTGCAGATGGGAGGAGAAAGACATCTGAAGAGTGTTTCCAATCCTGCTTTTCCTTTCCATTTTCACCGCACCGTCATTAGATGATACCCTGCTTTTAACTAATTTTAGCTAAATTATTAGATTTTTTTTTGTCTTCGAGTGCATTTGCTGAAGCGCACTTGTGTTGTTCCCAGATTTATTTACAGTTGATCATTTCCAGCGGTGCAATTTGCTCAACAGTCCTTCTCCTACCCACAAGTAAGGACAACTCATTTCTGCGTATTACCAAAGTCTGATAATGACTTCGTTTGCTGAGGTCGACTCAGTCAGAGAGCTTCCTAATCAGGAGCTGATCACCCACCGACCTGCGACACCCACTTCCACTGAGTTTGATTATCTCAGCGCTGATTTCCGGCAGTGTGGCAACGCCGCATGACGTCCGAGATCGCTGCTGATGACAGTGAGTGCTAATTAAGAGGGAAAGGATGTAAGGAAGGATTGACTTTCAGAATCAATGTGAGAAGAAGCTGTGGGATAGGACTGAATGGCCAAATAAAATGAAATTACTTCAAACATGTATTTTTGGATGGTATTATAACATATAGCGTAGTATTATAACATATATGATATTCTGAATTTTGACACAAACTACATAATATCATTTAGGAAACAGTTACTCAGCCCCAAGAGGAAATCATGAGCTATGTTATCACAGATATGGTCCAAATGGTTTTTCTGATGAAATGTGTACACTGAGCACGGTTCTTATCTCCCAATAGGCTGCACTGCCCTTATATTCAGCTTCATGTTACTTTGAAAAAGCATTCTTCAGTACACCAGTCCCATCCCACCTCCTAGCAAACAGACCCACAGTCATTATGTTCCCATTAGCTCTCGCTAACTCCGCTGCTCCAAATATTATCACGGCTAGACGCTAATGTTATGACTATGATTATCATTATGTGTTCCTGGTTCTGGAAACACACACACCAGCACGGGAGACTTCATTCCATTTCCCTTCCTGCCGTGAAACAAATCAAAAACTAGTTATGCTGCCGTCCGTGAATGCCATCGCTGCTACCTCGCCACGACATTAATATCAACTATCGATAGAAGCCGGCTGAGAAACTGTCGACTGGGGCCCACTTCTAAGCTGAAGTCAATTAGTGCGGAGGACGACCTCTTCAGATCTACAATTATTACCCCCGACTAAAAACTCTCCTGTTGATGCTAGTCTGCTCTAATAGCATCTTTGGTCCGCTACTCAGTAGAGCTAATTCACATTTATGAAAGAGCATAAATGCGCGCGTATGCACAGTGTTGCGCAAAAGTCTTGAGTCACCCTTCTTTTCTTTATATTTTGCTAGGAAAGTAGGTGCAGCAGTTTACTGAAACATATAGAAACGTACATGGAAACACAGCATATGAGACAAATACAGAGGTTGTACAATTCTATCAAGCTTGAAAGTCAGTATTTGGCATGATCATCTTTATTCTTCAACACAGCCTGAACTCTCTTAGGCAGCTTTCGTGTAATTTCTTTAGGTAGTCTTCAGGAATAGTTCTCCAAGCTCCTTGAAGGAAATTCAAAGCTCTGTCAAGATGATCCCACACCGCTTCAATAATGTTGTGGATTTGGCTCTGATAGCGTTCCATTGTGTGTTTTTCTATTCAGATAGGCAGTGTGTTTGGGATCACTATCATGGTGAAAAACAAAGCCCTTGCCAATCAAATGCTTTCCGGATGGTATTACATGGTGAATTAAAATCTGAGTGTATTTTTCTGTGTTCATAATTTCATCATTTATGACCAGATCTCCATTACCACTGACTCAAACCATGACAGCGCCTCCACCGTGTTTCACAGATGGCTGTAGACGCTAACTGTTGTACCTCTCGCCTGATCTCGTCCGTATGTTTTGAGGATGATTCAAACCAAAAATGTCCACTCGCCTAGTTTGATATGGCAAGATCTCACCTAATAGCGCTTCGAGAATAACCTTGTTGGTGCAAAAACACTGTTTTTGCTGACAAACTGTGTAATCTTTGGTATTTTTCAAAAATTAAAGAAATGGAAACTAATCATTAGTTTTTTGCAACAGGCTGCAAATTGTAACAAAGTACACAACAGCGCAACAAAGCTATTGTATTATTCCTTCTCTTTTATATTTTATTGCATCATTGTTGTGCATTTTACTTATTTTAGTTGCATTTTATATTGTTAAGCATTTTGTGAGCTGTTGGAAATGTGGTATAAAAATAAACTTCACCTTGACCCTACACAATTTCTTTGCTAAGCTGACTGTCACGTGTGTTAATAATAGTGTTGTGAAGACATTCTTCGAGTTAGCTTTTTATTTTTGAATGATTTATAGCTCAGTGTTAAGTGGTTCAGAAAAGAAAAAAAAATTCCTCTGAAAATGCTCAGGTACAAGAACTGGATTGAAAATGGGTAAAAACGCAGCCAGTGTACCAAGAAAAACTTTGAAAGACCTTCAGAAAGCTGGAGAACTACTATGGCTCGAGACTTTTGCACAGTTCTGTGCATGTTGCTGTAAAACTCTTTAGCTGCTCTTTGGGACATACATCCCAGCATACACACTGAGATAAAAACTGGTTTTCACAGATTGTGTTCCATTCTCTTGGCAGCTTTCAGTGTTATAAGCCAAAGACAATGTTACCACAGTGAAATCGACTCCTGCTGCAGCAGTCTGGATAATAACAGAGAAGTAACAAACAGATGTTAGTGATTGATTACTTTCTAAACACAGTTTTCTTACATTCTGTAATCGAAACATCCAGAAAAGGGACCAGACTTTCAACAGATTTCATTTATCTTTGTTTATTTTCTGTTAACTTTTAACTTGGACGTGTCAAACTGTGTCCTGTCTTTGAATTATTGTGGTTTAGTAACAGTGCACATAGATAAATGTTGACCTGTAGCATGTTTGTAAATGGTTAAACTTCCATTGAAATATCTTGATGCATGCTCAATCATCTGGGTAAGGAAATCCCAAAAAGTTGATTCTGTTCATTCGGATGTAGCGTTTTCAACCTTAAGGTTGGGGAAACCTGCAGTCAGCTGAGACTGAAGAAGTCACTTGAATGAGTGACGAACCATTTCTCCCACTGACAATGTTACGTTCAGATTAACAGAATCAGCTTTTTGGAATTTCCTTAAAATAAAAAAAAAACTCCAATAGCTTTATAAGAAGCCATCAAACAATGAGAGTCCACAGAGGCTAAAGACGGAGAAGTCTCCAGCATCGCTAAGGGAACTGATTTCACTCACTGTAATCAACGTCTCTTTGCAGTTTATGCATCAGAAAGTGTTCAGTAAACCTAGTTTTGAGAGATATCGGCAGACAGTGAAGTTGGGATAACAAACACTGAAAATCCTGGGAAGTCCAGCAGGTCTTTATTATATCATAGCTTGGCTGTTTTTGTGGACAGCTGGGATTATTGGTCTGTGTTTTTACCTGGCGTTTTGTTGCTACATCACAGATATTGTTGAACGAAATCTAATTATTACCTGCAGACCACTCCCTCAGTTTCCAGTTTTCTCATCAATGTAATCTAAAGCCATGCTCAGTGCCACTGTTAATGTCAGGTGATGATTTCTCAGAATATTCTCTTTGTGATGACTGACATAAGGAGGTTTACCACAGTGGTTAAGACTGTCTTTTATGATTTCTGATATATGATTGCAAAATGTGACGTCAAATAACTGGATGGAAAACATGACTGAAACAATGGTTGTCATGAAGTATTTTTCTAAGTGATTTTAGCTTCTTCACTTCTACCAGTTATTGTTAATAATCTCGATTATCTCTTACGGCCAAACAGTCACATATGTCTTGTGTGTCTCTTCACCTCCTTCCCTCTATTTTTTCTGCATCGTGTTCTTTTTCCTCTTTGATCTCACTCTGAAGACTCTGCTTGGCTCAAAGTGCTCTCATTTTGTTAATAGGAGAAGCATGATATAAGCAAAATGCAGCTGGACTCTATTTGCAATACAAATGCAAATTTCATTTCCTCAGGAGCAGCGTGCATGTCTCATTCTTGGCATCAAAGATGTCTCCTCTTATTCTTTTCCAAATAGTTAATGAGTTAAAGCGATCCAGCATGACTTATTTATGAAATCAAAGCCAGTTCGGTGGGTCAAAGTTCACCAGTTCAGTTTAACATTCAGAGTATCACTGTGTCGCAGCTTGTAGTATCGCCAGGTAATCCGAGCTGTGATCAATCTGCAGTCCTCTACCAGAGCACACAAATGTAGTTTCTGTCCCGTATATGGAGAAATGTTTGACTTTTCCTTCATTTTTCTTTGAAACCTTTAGTCTGAAAGTTTGGACTTTGCAGTGAAGCACAAATTGCATGGCGAGGCATGTGAACAACATGGAAAACAGACAATTAATAGAAACACCTCCCAAGCCTGCTCCATCCCCATCTGCATGCCTCAATTTTCTCCTCACCTTCAGCTCTCTAATAACAGTCTTAAGTTGACATTTGGTTTTTCCCAGGGCCAAGCACTTAGGGTAGTGCTGTCTGCTTTCTAATTGTAATAATAATTGTGGTTCCGGCTAATCTCGGCCAGAGCTGTGACCCTAACCTGCTGTGAGCGGATTTGAGATAATGAAATAATTGCCCCAAACGCTTTTTACCCAAGCAGTCGCTGAAACCTGAACCCCCTCAGACGAAGTGGCATCAACATTCATTCAGTCTCTATCAGCGGCATTTTCCACTTTAATTGAAATTTAGATTGTTGTTGACCCTCTGGGTGAGGTTTCGTGGACCAAAATGTGTTGCGGGAGGATAGCATGCAGCTCTAACGCAGTGGCCAGCTAGCCCTCACTGAATGTCTGTATGCATGTGTTTGTGAATGCTCGTCTTCGTGTTTTCATAATAAGAGGATATCTGTGCCATTTATCTTCCTCTGCAGCCGTTTTTTGCATATGTGTGTTAGTGATGATTAGACAAGTACCCCACACGCACTGAGTCCTAATCGCTCCCTGTTTGTCATACAGTGCACACCATTCACCATGTCCTCTGCTATTTTATTTAATTTCTTTCTCCACAATATATTGCCAACAAAAATTCCATAGCGGAACAAAAAAAAAACCTTTTCTCTAACAATGAGGCAGTGCATCGGGCTGCATCCGATTGTCTCTTTTGACAGCTTAAATACCACACTGCATTTAAGCTGTCAATAATTGAACAAAATTATGATAAATAAGATTCCAAAAGCTGAATTCAAAATTCTCCTCTTCACTGAATAAACTGAGTCACCATTATGTAAGGAGCAGAAAGCCATGGAGTGGTCAATTCAATTCAGTTTGTTTTTTTTCTAAAGACAGAAGTCCAAACAAAAGTCAACTTGAGGCCCTTTATACTGTAAAGATAAAGATAATACAAATGTAAGATGGAAAACCTTAACAATCTGACAATCCCCATAAGTCTGGTTCTGTCAGAGGTTTCTTCCTGTTAAAATGGAGTTTTTCCTTCCCACTGTCACCAAGTGCTTGCTCATAGGGGGCTGTTTGATTGTTGGCGTTTTCTGTGTAATGTTGTCTTTACCTTACAATGTGAAGCACCTTGAGGCAACTGCTGTTGTGATTTAGTGCTACATACTATGATTTGAATTGATTAGCACCTTGTGACAGCAGGAAGGAAACCCCGGCTCAGGGAGGGGCAGAAGAGAAGACAAATGAAAGAGAAGAGGAAAATTAGAGATAAAATACAAACTACTGGAGAGAGAGAGGAGACACAATTTAATGGCATGCAATAGTGGTGTATAAACACATGAGGATTAAAAAGAAAGACATGGAGAAGAAGTGCTGATTGCATCATGGGAAGTCTTCCAGCAGCCTAAGCCTGGAACAGCATACTGCCACTAAGACATGGCTTAAATTTAGAGGATCCTGCCCTAACTATAAGCTTTCTCAAAAAGGAAAGTTGTATGTCTAATATTAAAAGTAGAGAGGGTGTATATCTCCCAGGTCTAAACTGGAAGGTAGTTCCACAGAAGAGGCGCTTGAAAGCTGAAGGCTGAAGAGAAGGCCATGTTGGCTTCTCTTCATTGTTAAATCCAAAATCAAGTTGGAAATCTTTCTCCCTACATACAAGGTCGTGAATAAACAGACCCCTTCTTATATTAAAGACTCCATAGTACCATCAAGCCAATAAAGCTGCCATTTTCCCTCCCTGCATGTTTGTACACCACTCTGCATTTAATCATTTATTATTATAAATCACTGGCTCTCTCCCACAGTGTCTTTTGTCCTGTCTTCCTCCCAACAGAGTAACAAACACATGGACTAGCTTTTCAGCATCACCCTGACACAGGTCAAGTGGGTGATTTCTGACACGGCCTCACTTGAAATTGTCTTATCTTATACCTGCGTTCTTTCTGTTGGCCAGCAGGGCGTTCCTCTCATTGTAAATGAACAACCCAATAGTTTGCTTTAGTTATGTAAACATTATTTATTTATTTATTTATAATCTCAATCATTAGTTTCAAGTCCTTTCTAAGAGAACACAATGTTTATTTTCATAAGTTAAGTCCCAAATGGAGTAATATAGAATAGTAATATAATATAGACAACATGTAATCGAAAGAATGAGTGAATATGGAGAAAAATGCCTGCAGAAATGAATAAAGTCTGAAAAAGCTCAAGCTTAAGGATATCAGAACACATCAGCTTGTGTTGTTCGAGCCCTCTGCATCCTTTCACTAAAACACTTTAAGGACTTTTGAAGTGAAATCGACACAAGCTATCTATATACCAGTTATTCAACACATAAGGAAACAGAGCTGCGTGTACACTGACAAAAAAGACCATGTTGGATTTACTTAATTCAATAGTGGACATTGGTTGCACACAACTGTTTTGCTTTAGCAGAAACTTAAACAACTGAGTTAAATCAACACAATTTATTCATATTCAATAAACCTGTGCATTTTATGTTGATAAAACGTGATTGAAACATGTTTAATGAAGTAAGAAGAGCTCTTGGAATGTTTTAATCCTTCACAATTTTGTCATTTTATTCCAACACTATTCAATAACTTTTACCCCGATACTACTTGGTCACTTAAATACTACATGTTGTCTTCATATTACATAATGTTCAACAAAGTCTAGAGCCTGGTTAACATAAAAAATTGAAGGGATTTACAATGACTACCATCCTCCTATCTTTATCCAGGTTGCAGGGGTATAACCCCAAAGTGATGGGTACACCCTGGACAGCTCACAGTCTATTACATAGAGACAAACAACCATTTGCACTCACATCTATGGGTAATTTAGAATCACCAATTAACCGAACTCTAATAACTGCATGACTTTTAACTGTGGGAGGAAACCAGAATACCCAGAGAGAACCCACTGCAAACTAGCCAGATTGTAGATTTGAACCCAGGACCTTCTTGCTATGAGGCAACAGCGCTAACCACAACGCCACCAATCCAGGCTTAACAAAATTAGGAAAGTTTTTGTCCTTGACAGGTTAAACCACAATAAATAGCGATAGCATACATGTGGTGTGTGTGTAGTTGTCTGCCTCTTATAACTCCAGTGAATTTCCTGCAGTTTGAAATCTCATGTGATC
>VUQG01028805.1:0-10170 GCA_015106755.1 Etia nguti | reverse complement strand
TTCCTCCGACAGTTGCCGGTGCGAGCTGGCCTCGCCAACTACCCGCTGCTGGCCGCGAAGGATTACCGCTCACTCGCAGAAGAAATGGATCTCATTCTCCTGGCTACAAGGAGCTTCGGCATCCAGGCGATAGTTCCCGACTCACCGACGGCATCTCTCACGCCCCCACCGATTCTCCCGGGGCTGTGTTTTTACCATCAGCGTGACAGCGCCGTGCCGCCTTTGCAGTTTTAAGGCCCAGGGAAACGAGGCTGCCAGCGCTCTGTAGCGGCCGCGACCGCTGGTGATAAGGAAAGGCTGCTCTTCATAGAGGACTCACGCTCTGGGAGACGTTTTCTGGTTGACTCCGGCTCCCAGAAGAGCCTCGGCAACTCCCGTGTCGTCTTTGCACACCTCCACAATGGTATATTATTTAATCTTAAAAAAAATTGGAGATTTTCCGTGTACCACCAGAGAGAGCCCGCGTACCAGTACCACAGTTTGAGAATCACTGTTGTAGGGCACTAAAAAAAGGCTTTAGCACTGTGGTTCTAAAGATGACTCAGGACAACCCGGTTTCACGAAATTCATGCACATGACATCTGTTGGACAAATGTTGTTTTTTTTTCTGGTTTTTTTCCATCATATTGCAGGTAATGTATTTCCAAAGGAATCATGTACATACTGGTATACGGCACCTTGAGAACCATCGCATTTTAACTAAAACCATCTTTTTCTAATCCTAAAAAAAATTGTTCTAACCTTTGTAGCTTATCTGGGTACTTTTATTGCTTAAAACTAGCTAACCAGGTGAGTGTAACTTAAACCTGAATAGCTGTATTAATGCAATTAGCTGCAATTCTTTTCTCCCTTCGATTCATCTCCTTTGACATGAATGGAAACATGTTGAGAAATGTGATGAAAAAATGTGGCCAGGTAAGAGACGAGCTTTTGTGACTGTTCTTTTGTGTCTTGACATATCCACTGCAGAAATATTGTTCGCTAAAAGAAAGCATTCTTGTTTGAAACAGACAACTGGGACTTCACCCTAGACACACAGGCATGACAAAATTAGCTTCAGCATTAGAGGAGTAAGTTTTGACTTTTATGGCAGAGCTTCTTCACATATCATTTGTATAATTTTTAAATAGTTTATTAATTTCAAACATCTCGGTTAGTTAGGTTTAGCCATAAAAACCCCTTGGTTTGGTTTATAAAAATAAACTTTTGGGTTAAATACAAAGGTTTTTAACTCTTCTAAAATGAACAACCAACAAATTTGTGTGTACTGACTTGAGAAAATGTCACAATTTGTTGCCAAGACCATAAAAAGTTTTTTTCATGATTATTTCACAAACTACCGCAAGACTGTGCTGCTCTTCTTCAAGCTGGAAATTGGTTGGTGGTCCCACACTAGACATTTATCTATTATATTGATAATGGATTTCACGTACACAATAGTTTGAACACAGTCTGAGATTCAGCATTTGTTTTACTTCGTTAAATTAGTTTCTTTTAGTGTACAGGAAAGCTGTGCCTCAGGAAGTATAGTGGGCTGGCCACTACTGAAGGGTGATAGTTTGATCTTCAGCTCCTCCAGTCTGCATGTTGAAGTATCCTTGGGCAAGATACACAATCCATCAGTGTTAGTGTGTGAATTAGTAATAAAAAGAGAAAAGTATTCAAAATTTTAAGCTAAGTTTTTTTTTTTCCCAGGATGAATGCAGGCCGATATCTGCTTTGACTTTCATTATTATTGCCTTTATTTGTTACAACAAACCAGTTATATTTGCTGTAATTGTTTTCTTTTATTAATTTTTTCTTGTTGTCTTTACTAACCAGGATGATTTTTTGGTAATGTTGCTTTTTCCATCATAAATTCATTTCAATTTACTGTTTTTGATCAATCCCAATCTTGATTTTGAAGCTCTGCCTTTTTCTTTCTTGCGCCGCTTTAATGACGTATAGGAATCTCTTTATTTTACTCTTTAAGACACTAAAAAGTAATCAATAGAAAACATGTTCAGCAGTTAGGCTTTAATGCTGTTAAAAAGTAATTGCTTCCTTGTTAAACTATGAATAAACTGTGATAAATTGTATTTTTTGGAAAGCTGAGTTCAGTTTCACTAGGCCTGAACACAAAGGCTCGTCTCACATTTGCCAAAAAACATCTTGATGATCCCCAAGACTTTTGGGTAAATATTCTGTGGACTGACGAGACAAAAGCTGAACTTTTTGGAAGCTTTGATTCCTGTTACATCTGACATAAAACTAACAGTATTTCATAAAATGAATATCACACCAACAGTCAGACATGGTGGTAGTGTGATGGTCTGGGGCTGCTTTGCTGCTTCAGCATTGCTGTAATTGATGGAACAATGAATTCTGATCTCTACCAGAAAATCCTGAAAGAGGATCTCCAACCATCAAGAGCACTTGGGTTACACTGATACACACCAGAAAGTCCACCTATGATTGGCCCAAAAAAAGTGTTTTTGGTGTGGCCTAGTCAAAGTCTGGACTTAAATCAGATTGACATGCTTTGGCATGACCTTAAACAGGCCATTCATGCCATTCAACCCTCCAGTGTGTCTAAATGAAAACAATTCTGTAAAAAAGAGTGGGCCAAAATTCCTCCACAGAGATGTGAAAGACTCATTGCCAGTTGATTGCAGTTCTTGCTGCCATTTAAAAATTGCTTTTTGTATTTACTCGGGTTATCTTTGTCTAGCATTAACATTTTTTGATGATCTGAAACATGACAAATATGCATTTTTCTGAGATGGATTTGAAGTTATTTTCAGGTAAAACACCACAGCTAGATTTGATTTTAAGTCATCCATCTCCAGCAAATGTCTGAACCCCTCCAATCAGGCAGATTTACAGTACTTGAACTGATTCTCCATCTGGATCGCCTCCACTAAGCAGGTTGGCATCATTTGAATCAGGGGAGCTACTACTCTCTGCCAGGAATTTGTTATTCAGATTATTTTATCAGCTAAAAGTACATGTCGGAAGTAAAGCTCATTGTTCAGTAAAGACTTGAAGAATGTCGGGGAACCTTTTGAAGTACATTTTAGGTCTGTCAGTCTGTCCTGAAGAGATATTATTGGCACTGTCTGGTACAATATCTGTGAGCTAGATGTGAAAGATCAGAGCGATATCTAGCCTTGCGGGATTTTCCAACCCTGTTGGGACTTAAAATCGAGGTTAACCTCTAAAGCTGTCACCTTCATCTGTCCCCCCTCCCCGCCACCTCCTCCTCCTCCCCCCAGTGCTCTGAACTCTTCCTGCCGGAGAGATTCTGCTTTAACTGCAAACTGCCACCCAAGTTGGCCAAAGTGCACTCGCAGTCGTATCAAAGTCGTTTATTCTTTTGCTCGGCAGCGTGGTAAAGGTGATAACATTGCTTTGTGAGTCCTCGGGCCCTTTGCTCTGCGGTCTGGGCATCTCCGTTTTCCTCACACCAGCCTCCCTGTCTAGAGGAGCCATCCTAAGCCTGAGCACTACGTTTCTTTTCTCCAAATTGTAATTAAAAGGGAATAATTATTTCTCAGCGGTCGGAGTCCAAACAAACAGACTGACAGCTCTCTTCTTTTTTTCTTTTTTTTCACTCGGCGAAGGCCCACGGTTGATATCTCCCTGGTGTCTTTTTTTTCAGCGGCTTTCTGAAGCTGCCACTTCTTGGTTTTATTATCTTTGTCTCCAGCCCTGGCCCTTCGTCCCTGTGCTGGCGCTGTTGGCATTTGGCCTTGCCCCTGCCATCCCTCTGTTCCACGCTCAACTTTTTACTTGCCACATGAAAGTGGCTGCCCGCTGAGAGACCCGACCACGTGGCCTGGACCGTACCTTTCACTCCCAAACTTTCCTGACCTAATTAGTGCCGAATTAAATCGGACAGGATGCATTCATTATTAATTTCCCGTACTGGGGGTTGGGGGTCTTGAAATAGACATTGGACAGAGAGAGAGAGAGAGAGAGAATCACAAGCTCTCTGGCGCCAACTCTCCCTCCCTGTCTTGGACTTAATTTAAATGCCGTATGCAGTGTTAGCAAAGCAACACTGAAAGACAATGCAAGTTAATCAAAGCACTTTGCATGCATCTGTGTTCTTTTTCTCTGTCTCTCTCTGCAGCTTCGAATGTACGGCGTGCCAAAAAAACCCCTCTCATCTCCATGTGAAACTGCATGTTCTGTTTCATGTCTGTCTCATCCTGCTGTTTAAAGTAAAACCTTCCTCTCCTGATGCCATCTTTCAGTAGCAAGGCCGCATATTCCTTATATTCCCTGTATGATACTTACACCACATCCTTAATCATACCAGCGTTTAAAAAAACATGGAAACTTGAAATATATGAGAACATCAAATAGATTTTATTTTTGTAGATATCGAGTAATTTATTTACAGCTTCTGTCTTCAGTATTTTTATACTGTATTGACCAAAGTATTGGGGCTTACCTCTTAATCTGTTAAATACTGCGTTTTAACTGGAAGAGATCACCGGCCATCTTCCATGGCAGGCTGGGATGAGACGATCGAAAAAGTAAGAGCACATTTTGATAACTTGAAATCTGAGTTTTTTAAAATCCTGTCTAGATCAGCGTTTCCTGTTTTGTGCATAAATACAGCTAACAAAAATGCTGAATATATTTGATAGCTAATAGCTGACAAATAGCTAGCTAATAGCTGTGTTAGCGTGCTAAAAATATGATTGGTCAAAAATTGTAAGTGGTTTTACTGCAAAGTGGAAGCATTCAGGAACCACGGCATCTAAGCCATGACGTTACAGAGCAAAGTCACTAAGTGCTGAAGTTGCCAGCGCTCTGCGGATTGAATGACTGCAGAGCTTCAAATCTCCTCTAGCATTAAAATCAGCACAAAAACTGTGCACCAGGAGCTTCATGGCATAGATTTCTACAGATTACATATTTCACCTACAGAAGCCCAGCAGCTTCTGTAGGTGAAACGTGTAGGATGCCCACCACACATGTCCATATTGTGTATATTCTCAGTGGATTACTGAAGGGGTAAAGCACATAGACTACAGGTGGGCAATTAGTCTTCGTAAGGGGAAATGAGAAACTGGGACTGTTGAGAAGGGCTGCACCAATAAAAATGTAAAGAGATAAAATTATTGAGCAGAGTTGAGCTTAGATTACTGGTGAGGCCCGCCATAACAGTCCCAGTTTCTGAGTTAAAGTTATTTGCCCACCCTTGACACAGAGGGTATAAAAGATGAACATATCTACTGTGACATCTCCCAGAGGTGGTTCTGACTGGGAATCTGGACACTGATTGGCTAAATTGTGATTGAATAGTTGTTATCCAGTGAGTGTGCAGTTTCATATCACAGATAATCCTCTATTTTAAAACATATTAATTTTTTATTCAACATGTGAGACCAGAAATCTGTTTTTGTAACGGCAGCTATTGCTATCCGGTGGCATTCTGATAAAATTCAAGTATCACAGAGAGAGTTACCGAGTTCCTCCAGGCATCCGGACTCTCTACGTGGATTTAGCTGAATAAAATTCTCGAAAATTTTGCATAATTTTGAAACAGCTGTTGAAATGGGTCCCACAACATCCATAGTCTGGATGTTGTGGGACAATATCTAAACAGAATACCTACACGGCCAACGAATATCTGAATACTCAGTTAGAGCTTGAAGAACAAAATAACAAGGATACCTAAAGAGTGGGAAGCCCAGCTGTAAAATAATCTGTAATAACTTCAAAATACAGTTTAACAGGCATTGTTTCAGAAGGACCTGGACTTCGGCACCTTTGATAGACTTTGGCCATGCTAATGTACATCTCCAGCAGGTTCGCAGTGCATGTTCAAGAACGGGTCAGTCAGGACGATTAGCTTGAGCTTGAAGCCTGGTGCTAGTTTGAATAATGCCTTCCAGAGTAGGTGTGCAGAGTTGAGCTCGTGCTGAAATTTTCAGCAATCATTTTTATGTGAAATTGTCGATCGGTTACACTCCCCTTCACATCCCCCCTCCCCTCGCCTGGAGAACAGAGCAGCGTTTAGGTCTTTGAGCACTGCGAGCTGCAGGTCATTCGTCTGAAGACCACTGGTGGGCTTGTGAAATGCCGTGAGCCGCTACCTCCTGTGGCTGATGAGAAAGGGAGCCATTGACTTCCCACGTCATGGTTTTGTGTGATACTTGGGGTGGGTGATGGTAGGAGGTGACGGGTTATCTTTTGGTGCAAAACACAGAAACAGTGGCGGCTTCAAAACAGAGTATTTATGGAAAAACAAAGTTTAAAAAGTGCTTCATGCATTACAAAATACTTCCAAATTGCTGACAGAAGAATTAACTATTTTAAAATGTATGGTTAGACTGCGTGTGTACATGTATTAGTTGGTGTGTTTTGAGGAATTTTGAGGAACAAAAATACAGTCCAGACGTCAAGCAGAGGAGGAGAGTGAAGGTCACACGAGCTTTGGCAGACTATAAGCGCTAAACTAATTAAAAGCTCTTGAGTTTGGGCTGAAATACAAAATGTAAATGACTGCACGCTGGGGTAGATTTAGACTTTGGAGATGTGTGTAATTGATTGGACTTGGATTTCGAGTACACGGTGCATCCAGTGACTTCCATAATAGAAGAAAACAGTTCTCTATATAGCTTTAACCAGTTTTTTATCTGCTTTTTTCTGTAGTGTCTATTAATTACATAAACACTTAATAAAAAGATTCAAAAAGTTTAAAGCTTTAATTTGGTTGACTGGATCATTCTTATTTTGAAATATGCCACATTACTGTGGTACTGTCTTCTTTCCACGCCATGTATGTTTCAAAATTTCAAAGCATTACAGTGAAATCAATGATTAAAAAGATGCCTATTCCAAGTAGACATGCCCCAAAACTGCAGGTCTTCTAGCGATCACTTGAGACTCAGTCCAAAGACTTCCATGTTAAAACTTTGTAGCAGGAATAAACACGTTTACAGCCTGCTGCAAAAAAATCTGATCTGATCTCTAGAACTAATTTTGACCTTTTGACCTTTTTTTTTTTTAGCTTACAAGCTAAACTTTATTAAGACTAAAAGATAAACATAGGCAGTTATTACTAGTATATTACAGTTACACTGGAGTAAAAATAGCATGGAAACCTCTCTGTAATTAAAAAAAAATCTGTTGTTCTTTAGTGATTGCGTTGAACTTTTTTTGCTGTTGGTGGCCGTTTGTCAATAGTCATGGTGACTCCTTTCAATTGCAAGACCTGGTGGGAGCCAAACAATGCAAATGGACTGAATGTAAACACTCAGACAGATTGTGAAAGGTTGGCAAATAATCAGTCTGTAATTATAAATGCTGACAGACTGTCAACACTCTGCAATCAATCAGAGTTAGTCTGCATGCATGTCTTTAAGATAGGGAACTCGACTCAACTGGTTGCCAACTAATTGTATTGTTGTACTGGTTGTATTCCTACATTAGGCAAGGTTTCTGAATGCCTATATAACTTTGAAAATAAAATGCCATTTTGCAGCAACTATGTCACTGTGAATCAAGGAATTTCTCTATCTAATTTCTCTAATGTATGAGATTCTGAACTGTGAACCTAAGTAGTTTATATGAATTTCTGTATATGCTGCAAATTTGCAATTTTTGACAATTTATCACCATTACTTGTCTTATTATCACAAACAGATTGCAGGTAATTGCCACCTTGACTTCATCCAATAACAACTGATAGTGGACTGACTTGATCTTAATGCTTTTTTATCACCATCTTCAACTGTGATTTTGGTGCGTAAAGATGGCGCACAAAGACATTCAGTCTGCTATCAGTTGTTATTGAATGAGGTCAGTTTGGCAATTATATGCAATCTGTTTGTGACAACACATCAATTAACTCTGATAAACTAGCAGAAATGACAAATCTGCTGCAGGCAACTAGCTGAGTGGTCGCAGACCTAGTCCCCATCTTTGAAGCAACTATTTCAAAGGCAACAAAACTGCAAGTTCTTTGCACATGATCGCAATCATTTTGGTTGTGCTACAGTCTCCAACTTTCTCTAGCATGACTGAGGCATTAGGCTTCACCTTGGCTAATATGAGTCACTGTTTTGCAGTTATCTGACTGTCGCCTTGCTGTGCTGCCAGTCCAAGAAGTTGAGGGTTAATTTTTGATGAGTGAAATTATAGTAGTGCTAATTAGCAGAAATGTGCATTTTGCAGTCCATTAATAAAATGTATGAATACACCTTCCTAGCTAAGCTTTCTACCATTACCATCAGGTAATAACTGGTTCCACCTGGTCATCCAAATGTGGTCACTTCTGACTGCAACAGCTATAGTGCTTCCTTTACAGCTTCAGAATGGGACTTGAGAAACCAGTGGGTGACAGTCATGTCTGCATCGAAGATAGAATCTAATACAACAAAGAAGCTGTACAGAAAGCTTGTGATACAGCAGGCTTCCAGATGGTTTCATCTGCAAATGATGTTCTAAATTCATGTAATCCATTTAGCTAATGTTGTTTTGAGGATATACTCGTCTGTTGTTGGTTTTTTTTTTAGCGTGTCTTCAACCTGGACGTGTTGTCTTCAGTTGTTAAAATGCTTCTGCTGCCTGAAAGTTTTTGTTTAGCTTATGAAACTAGCAGATAACATGCATAACACACATCTGTGTGTGACTCTGTGAAGAAATTCACCGTCTCTGGTTCCCTCTGCGCTTGTGAGTCAGATTATCCTGAGAAGGATTGATCAAAGGCAAAAATTGGCCGGTCCACAGTTTGCAAATGCTGTCCAGTTATTGTTATGTGCAGATTCTGTTCCGTATTTATTATTAGAAAGTTTGTGGCTTTTTCAAAGATTGCTTTAAACACCAAATTCCTCATATGCTTAGTTCTCGGTTGATTTGATGTTACGGATAATATACCTTTCTTTTTACTTTTATCTTTTCTACTTTTATGCCCTTTTCAGTCAGGGTTGTTATTGTCTGAAATGCCTTTAGAGATGGTGTGAAAAACACTAGCACATAAAGCAAACCTGCGAGCTAACGTTTGCCGAACATCAATAGACATTTTTGCCCGACTGTAGTGCGAGTTATCTGGAAAACTGCCGAACAGATCAAAGCAGCAGAGGTGTCACACAGGCTGAGAGGTAAAAGATTTTACAAGTCGTCAAATCAGAGTTGGATTCAGCCTTGGTGCACAGTCTGAGCAGAGAAAAACAGAGAAAGAGAGACACAGGGAGCAATATGTAAAAGAGAAGAGATCAACCGTACAGTCATGTCATAGCCCAAGGCAAAGAGCTGCAGATGTAACAAAGACAGGGCCTGCGATTGTCAAGAGGCATGGATAATGATAGCTTTGCATGTAGGATACAAGGCAAACATCAAGGCCATGCACATCGCAGTGCAGGACTTTAAAGGCTGTGGCGAGAAAGGGGGCCATGGGAGCAAAGATGGCCCCAATATGGCCCCCAGTGGCTCCCCTTCTGATGGCAGGGGCAGGTAACTGGGAACAAAGCAAATTGGATGGGTACAGTGCAGAGCCAGTGTCAGGGCTCGTCTCTTTCTGCTTCTTTTTTTGTATGTGTTGAAAACTTTTCTTCTCTTTTTGCTCTTTTGTTTGTTTGATCCTCCCTGTACACTGGCACACATTCTGCCAACTCCTTCTGAGTGGACCGAGAGCTGCTCTGCTATATGCAACTCTGCAAATGAGCACACAAAAGTAACAGAACACAGAGCTGAGCTTTGGTAGAAAATTGAAGGGCATTTATTGTTATGGAAATACTGGTGAGGCAAGGTTAACAGTGCAACACGAATAGGCTTTTTAGGAGTTGCAGATAAATAGCAGAGGTGGCAAAAGTACAGACATTGTTCACTTAGTACTTTAACTTTTACTAGAGTATTTCTTAATCCAGGTATTTGCACCTTTGACTCTTTATTCAAGTAAAAACGATATGTAAGCAAAATATTAATTTAACATAGCAAAATTAAACCAGCTTAAAGATCAGAGAAGTCAGTTGTGTATTCAGTGTCTGGATGCGAGAAGTGAAACGCTACAAATAAAATGAACCAAACTCCAACAAACCCAAACACCAAGAAACACTGTATATCCGAGGCCAATAACGACCCCTAACGAGTAAGCAGCCCAGAAACCTCACAAGGTGTGAGTGAATCATCAGGTAAATTCAAATTGATGTGTTACCCAGACCACGAAAGCTA
>VUQG01028804.1:0-22135 GCA_015106755.1 Etia nguti | reverse complement strand
TCATCCATTCAGTTCTTCTGTGTGTGTGTGTGTGTGTGTGTGTGTGTGTGTGTGTCACTTTCTGTCACCATTTATGGCGTGACCCTTTAACGAGTGTGAGCGTCTTGCTGAACTATAAAAACAGGAACTTGTAGCTGGCTATACTTGCAGTGGGAATTAGCAAAGCTGAAAATAAACCGTCTAATCTGCTAGAATCCTGTGGTGAGCCAGTGCTGAGTGTCAGGGAGGATGATCTCCGGGTGCCAACCTTGACTGATTGTGATCGGTCTGTAACAAAGTTTTTGATCCATGCACATGTAGGGGGGGGGGGGGGGGTCTAGGTTTACCAGCTTGGCTATAAGGATGTCTGGGATGATGGTATTAAAAGCCAAGCTGAAATCAATGAAGAGCATCCTTACTGAAGTCCCAGGATTCTCCAGGTGATGCAGGGCAAAGTGGAGGGAAGTGGAAATTGCATCCTCGGTAGACCTGTTTGATTATAGGCAAACTGGTGGGGGTCTAAGCTGGGTGGGAGGCAGTCCTTTATGTGTTTTAGGACCAGCTTCTCAAAGCACTTTGCAACCAGTGGAGTCAGTGCAATGGGTCTGTGGTCATTGAGGCCACTGATGGTGGTGGACTTGGGGACTGGGACTATTGTTGCTGATTTCAGGCAGTGAGGGTCAGTGGCATGTAACAGGGAGAGGTTGAATAGTCTGGTGAACACAGGAGCCAGCTGGTCGGCGCAGACTTTGAGCACACTCCCAAGTATTCCATCAGGGCCAGTGGCTTTTCTCTGATTAACTGCTCTGAACACATTGCGAACCTGGTGTTCTTGGAGAGTAAATGTGTGTATGGGCTGTGCTCAGAGGGGGCTATGGACAGGGCGGTTTGCATGGTAGGGGTGTCTACAGTTCTCTCAAAGCGGGCGAAGAAGTGGTTAAGTTCCTCTGCTAATGAGATGGCCATGTTATCTGTATTTGTCCTATTGCCTTTGTAATTGGTGATGTGTTTCCTATTGGAGTTGTTATCTGAGAGGTGATCCGATAGTTTATTTGAATAGTCCAGTTTTGCTGCTCCGATGCCTGTTTTTTAAGGTCTGCTCTTGCTCTGCTGTACATATCCCAGTCCCCAGATTTGTATTCAGAGTTGCGTGCCTTTAACAATGCCTGAACCTTACTTGTCATCCAGGGTTTACGGTTGGGGTAGACTCGGACCCGCTTTTCCGTGGTGACAGTGTTCATGCAATGCTTCGTGTAGCCCAGCACTGCAGCAGTGTGAGTCTCTAGGTTGACATGTTCGAAGACACTCCACTCTGTGAGGGCAAAACAGTCCTGCAGCTGAGCCAGAGCTTCCTCAGAAAAGGTGTTGATAGTTCTGATGGTGGGCTTTGTCCTTTTCCTGAGTGGAGTATATGCTGGGACAACGAGCAGAGACAGGTGGTCAGACATACTCAGGTGGGGGAGGGGAAAAGATCTGTAGACTTGCTTAATATTTGAGTAAACATGGTCCAAGGTGTTATTCCCTCTCGTAGGGGATTTCACATGTTGACCAAATGTAGGCAGCACAGTTCTTAAGCATGCTTTGTTGAAGTCCCCTGCAATGATGTGTACTCCCTCTGGATATGTCGGTTGATGTTTGGAGATCGAATCGTGCAAGTAGGCAAGGGTTCAGCTTGAGGTCTCTTCCTGTTAAAAGGGAGTTGTTCCTTCCCACTGTTGCCAACGCACTTGCTCATAGGGGTCATATGATTGTTGGGGTTTTCTCTGTTGTATTATTGCAAAATAAAGCATGTTGAGGCGACTGTTGTTGTGATTCGCTGCTGTATAAATAAAATTGAATTCAATTGAATTGAACTTTACAAAGTCTTTTCAGATACATGATGAAATGTTTCATTCCTGCGTGTGTTAATGGTAAATACACCCCTTGTTTATTCTCTTTTTCTTTTTGTTCATTTTGCTCTCCACAAACGGTAAGTATCTGGCTCTCTTGTTGGAAAGTGCCCCTTTGCTGAATGTTCACTGGTTATTCTGTTTAATGTTTGGCAGTATTTAACCCAAGCTGTTGCTTCCCGTTGTATTGAATAAACTTCTAGTTGAAAGATCTTTAATGTTCTCTCCTATTTTTGTTGAGAGATTTTATTGTGTGTGTTTTTCCCCAGTGGTGTGAACATGAAAGTCTCCATTCCAGCTTCAGGACCTGCCAGTGTCACTGTTTTGCCCAAACAGAAAGGTAAAATTCAATATTTACTACAAGCATCTATATATAAATAATGAGAAACTAAAAGGGCATGTGCAGATTGTGAACAGTTGGCAGGCTAAACTAAACTATAAATATTTCTAGAATATTTCCTAAATTATTCATGAAGAGTTCATGCATGTTAGGCATGTTAAGGCCAGTTTAATAGTAATGGTGGTAGCATGGATTACATAGAGTGCTTAGGTGAATGTGTATGCATTATGTATTTATACTATGTCTGTATTTAAATTCTGTAATGTGTGGATAAAATTAACTTATAACAGCTGTTATCCCCTAAAATAAAGAGATCTATTATAACAGGTTAAGTTGTGATAGAAAAGTTCTGAGAAATGACCAGTAAAAATGAAGTCTTTCCAAAAAAACTGACTATACTTCAATTTAACTAATGTTAGAAAACTGCATCGATTAGCTGTCTGGTGAAATCAGAATTAGAAATATAATTTTAAAAAACAGCTATATATTTGTAAGATTATGAATATTACTGGGTTTTTATTGGCACGAAAAGGTTAAGGAAAGACTTTATTTTGGTCTTTTCATAACCAACATAATCATAATCTTACACTTTGTTTGTTTTACCTCTTCTTAGGTCTATCAGATGCAAATAACACCAGTGTGGAGTCTGGACCCTCTGGCTATTATTACCAGGGTGTATGGAGAGCACTAGGTGGCACCACAGTTCATCAGTTCAACACTTCCTCAGCCATCACTCAGTGCCTAAAAGGAAAGGTGGTTCATATGTACGGAGACTCCACTATCAGGCAGTGGTTTGAACACCTTATCGCGGCAGTACCAGGTAGCTGTTCCACACACCTTTCTGACACCAGTTTGATTTTCTTCACAGTGCAAGAGCTTAACCTATATATTCTGTTAAACTTTCAGGTCTAAAGGAGTTTAACCTGCATAGTGCAAAACAATCTGGGCCTTTTATGGCTCTGGACTATGATAATAACATCATGGTGACATACCGCTGCCACGGTCCTCCTCTCCGATCCAACATTGTCCCAACCATCGAGCTGCATTATATTACCAATGAGCTGGACAACATAGTTGGAGGTAGCAACACCATAGTAGTTATTGGCATCTGGGCACACTTCGGCACTTTTCCCATTGAGTTCTACATCCGAAGGCTACAGAGCATCCGCAGGGCAGTAGTGCAGCTGCTGTCCAGGGCTCCAGAAACACTTATTGTCATTCGGACCGGAAACCCCAAAGCTGTGACGACCTTTCTTCACGCATCTACTAACAGTGACTGGTACTCACTGCAGCAGGACAAAGTGCTCAGAGCTGTTTTCAAAGGGATAAATGTTCATCTGGTGGATGCCTGGGAGATGGTCCTAGCCCACCACCTCCCACACGAGCTTCACCCACAACCTCCCATTATCAAGAACATGATTAATGTTCTCTTGTCCTATATATGTCCTCAGAAGGGTGACTAGATGTCTTTGTTTCAGTAGTCCATGTGTACACATATTTATTCCTCATCTGTTTAACAGTTTAAAGCAGCCTTAGCCTCTAGGTTAGGTTACTGTAGTCCTTAAAAAGGATTATTTTGCTTATATTACGACTGGACAATATTTTTCAGTTTTCTAACCAGCCATTGTCACTGCAACAACTAGCATTTGGTGATATCTATAGTGCTGTGAGAATATGAAGGCCCAATGTCTTCTAGTGACCGACTGGCATTTGCCACAGAATTCCAGAATTGCCAGGTCCACTAGTGGTGCTCTGTGCTTTTCACAGATGAGAGCAGGTTCAAACTGAACACATGTGACAGACGTGAACAGGTCTGGAGAAGCCGTGGAAAAACATATGCTGTCTGCAACATTCATTGTTCAGCATGGCCGGTTTGGTGGTGGGTCAATGATGGCCTTGGGTGCCATATCCATTAGGGACACGGAGACCAGCTTCTGCCTGTAGAGGTCTCCGGCTCCAGGCCAGAAGTACTCACTGTCAGACTTTACCCTGGGTTTTTCTTCTGCTGCCAAACGTCTCTCTGTCTCATGTGGTGAAAGTATACAGGCAGTTCATGGAGGATGAAGGAATTGATACCATTGACCTCCCTGGCACTGCACCTCAGACTGTCCAGTAGCTCATCGATGCATCAGGGTTTCTTTGAATTCAGCTATCTGTAGGTTGATAATTTTCATTTACATTTACAAATAATGTGGCAACCTTTTGTTCCTAACACATTACCCAGGTCATATCAGTTTAGTTACCCAGCAAGATTTTTTTTCCCATTGTGACATGATGTTTTCAAAGCGTTCCCCTTAATTTTATTTTGAGCGGTGTATTTTCATATGAGCAGTGTCAGTTGCTTTAGAAAAGAGAGAATAAAATAAGCTGGTTTCTATGAGGGAATGATCTGTTTTGGCTTTTCTTGATCGAGTTGTGTACACATTGCATGGTCTGAATGGTCATCCGAATAACTGAATTCAGAATAAGTCAGGATTAAACCTTGTATTCCCTTTATTCTGGCAAATGTTTTATGTCAAGTATGATAAGAATGTGAATTACAGATATTAAGGAATTTGGGATAAGCTTTAACATCATTACATGCTGGTGGTAGCGACTTCCAGTTTAGGCTCTTTTAACCTTTTCGTGTATGAACTGCATTAAAAAAGGTAATGCACCACTGGCAGCTTCTGCAGAAATCAGAAATGATCTAGACTAGGGGTGTCAAACTTGTTTTATATCATGGGCCACATACAGCCCACTTTGATCTTATGTTGGGCGGACCACTGAACTTTGCAATTAATATATGAAATATCTTAATTTAAGACAAAGAAGAGCAATGTCAACATTGCCAGTTTTTCTACATTGTACAGAAATGCTCCTGTAGTGAATGAAAAGAATATGTCAGCATGACTCCTTTAGCTTAGATTGCAAGAATGTGTGTAAAATTACAGAAATGTGTAATTGAATTACTTTGGTGTATTGTGAATACAATAGAATCCTTTTTATTGTCATTATGTATTATCATACAACAAAATTTTGTTTGGCAGCTCTTGGCACAGAAGAGAAGGGGCACTTAGCTCACCCTTTTACATGCATATATATACTGTACACACACACACACACACACACACATTTATATATATATGTAATGTATATAGTAGCCATAGCCAGTCTTGTTGGTGATCTCACTGAAGGGGTTCAGGCCTTTGCAGAACAGCAGTGGGGACAGCGCGTCTCCTTGGTAACACTTGATGGTGACTTATGCTATGGGCTTGAAGTTGGCCTGTAATGTTGCACACCACATCCCCACTGAGTTCCTGATGAAGGATCCAGGTGTGGGGATATTCTTCTTTTTGACACCCCTGATCTAGAGGGTTTTGGAGCCAGCTTTTGGACACAATTCCCAGAAATAAGGAGTAACGAAGAGTGAGCAAATGTTCTCTTGTACAGCCAAGACAATAATCAGGTGGGGAAAGGCCTTGTAGGAGGAGAACATGTTCGGCGGGGGCGCTTGATGAGGAACCAAACGTGCTTGTGGAGAGTGGCGGTTGCCCCTCTTCCAGGTATTGGGCCGTTCTCATCCTCCATCCCACAGAGTAAAAAAATACTCAGTAAAGGCCAAGAAGTATAGAAAGAAACACACTGACTAACACTATTAGCCAAGTAAGAACAGAATCCAAGTCGATGCTGAATTACTCCTGCCCATGTTTTTCTATCCTCCTGCGTGGAAAGTGATGCTGCGTGACGTCACACATAAACAGGAAATAACGCTAGCGAGCGATGTTGTGGAGAAAGAGTTAAGAAATCAAGACCTGTAGATTTAAAACAATCACACACAAATACAGTGTAAGGCTATCAGTAACAGAGTTAAGACGGACGAAGTCTGAGTTTGGTCCCAGCAGGACCAAACGACGTGTCGTCTTTACAGCTCCAGGAAATCAGCAGGCTCCATGGTCCAGAATGACACAGATCAGGTCCTGCTGCACGTCAAACCTGTGAGTCACGCTTTGTGCGAAGAAAGACTTCAGCACAATAACTACAGTCGGTCCTCCGCAAAAACAAACATGACAAGGTCATATTAGATAGGATGAGACCAGTTGTCATTTGTGTTTATTTATCCCAAAGTTGGGAAATTCAAATACAGCAGTTGTAAGTGTGTGTGTGTGTTAAAGGTTAAAGTACCAAAGAATCATGAATAGCCGAAATGGACAAATAATTGCTTACACCTATAAGTAATGTTGAAAGCTCATTTATATTTAACAGGCTGGACCGCCATCATTATAAGGTTCAAATATTTTGATGAAAAATTGCTCCATGTTTATTATTATGCATTACACCTGGCAGATGTTCAGCATCTTCTATGATTGCTGAGAGGAAGTTTCACAAGAACTTTTTTTCCTGAATAAATAGTTACCAACCCATCTTTTTTTCCTTTAATTTTTTCCAGTACCAGGTGAGCTGGTCACGCTGCTATACTGCAGGGAAAGATGAGTACTGTTCATGGATCATGAAATTCCAAGTTTGTAAAAGAAAGGTCCGCACATGCCTTCCAAAGTATGGCTGCATCTTCCTATTCTTGGTCGTGTTTGCCTTAAGCTTCGTGATAGATTTCATGGACATCCTGGAGGTGAGGAATTGTTTTTTAATCATTTATACATCCATTGTCCAATTCAGGGTCATGGGGGCTATCCCAGCTGTCTTTGGGCGAGAGGCAGGGTACACCCTGGAAAGGCTGGTAGTCTGTCGCAGGTCTAACACATAGAGACAGACAACTATTCACACTCACATTCACACCTATGGGCAATTTAGAATCACCAATTAACCTAACCCCACTAATTGCATGTCTCTTTATTCATTTATTAGGGACTCAAATCCTTTTAGGCAGTGAGATAAGGTTCAGCTAACTGGAGTGAAAGGTATAAATGGAATGCCCTTAAAGGAATGCCAACCTCACCTGATTAGTATTCCAGGGCCAGGGTCCTGCAGTTTGGTCATTTGCACTTGTTTTCTTCTATGGTACAGAGAAGTGTTGCCCTGGTTTGTTTCTGTTTGAGCAGGGATTAATTTGATTCTGCACTGTATATACCACCCTCAAGCTTGATAACAGTGTAATCACTCTGGTTATAATACCTCAAATACTTATATTGTCTCTAATGTGCTGTATTTTTAGAATAGTTTCATTTAATGACTGATAGGCAGTGATTTTTTTTTTACATTTCAAAATTTTGGAAGTGTAGTTTTCTTGCCAATAGTTTCTGTATTTAACTGGGATGTTGTAAACCTTTGTAATGTTACCAAGCAGACATGATGGAGAAGGACTGATTTGTGAACTGTGTCTATGTGGCAAAGAAAGTGCTAACGAAGATGCATTGGGAACAGGTGTATTTATCTTATTTCCACCAGTCCTTCTGATTTGAGAGTAATTCTTTCACCTAGCATGTAACAAATAAATGCAAACCATTTGAAAATAGTGATTAGTGATTATACCCCCATTCCATACATTATACACTAATCCAGAAGTCCCACAGTCACTGTGAGTGGAAACACATGTAAAAAATGTTTGTACAAAATGACCTTGGGCATCATACACAAAAAATACCATTTCTAATCTGACAACTTAAATATAAACATTTTGAAGAAAGTAACAAAATAGGAGTATATTTCACAAATAATTCTTTTTAAATATCCGTTCTGTTAAATTGTTTAAAATCCACAGTATACTACTAGTATTTTTCAAACCTATTACAATCGACTGTGCTGTTCTCATTGTCAAATACAAATTCTTTTTCATTATGTGTATTTCACGTTATATGACAGGGCATGGTTTAGAAGTTACTCCATAGTCATTTGTAATTACACTGTAAGGAGGGGAAGTCTTATTTCCTATTTACCCACCGGTAAAACTAAATACCTACACTGTGAACTGAGCAAAAGAATGAGAAACAATATACAGAATCTTCAAATATTATTTATTTTGTCCCTTATACCAGGACAAGATAACTCCATTAACCTTTTTTAGGTTTGCTCCCTTATGAAAGGGGGGACACGCTGAAGCTCACTCACCAGATAGCTTCCAACTCTCTTTACTTGTAAGCAGAATCAGTGAAGCACAGTTACAACCCACTCTCTGAATAATGATTTGTATTCAAAATGTAAGAAGAGAAGGTTAGCATGCTCCATTATATAGGCTGCATCAAAAATATTGTGTAATTAAAATGTGCAAACATCATTGTTTTTTGTTGTTTTTGTTGAAAAATACTGAAAGTATCATCTATCTAGTATGATTTTTTTTTAAATACTCAGAAGGTACTCATTAGTTTAAAGAAATAGATGAAGCATCCATCCATGTAATTGAAAGTTTTGTCATAATTTGTTTCTCTTGCTGTGTATTTTTAATCTTTACCGTAAAACTATAAGTCAGAAGAAAATTAAACCATGAGTCACAGGCAAGCAACATGACTCACTATGTGTTAACAGACCTCTCTGCACTGAATCATACTTGTTATTAATTTCTGGCTCTCTTCCACAGCCTGTCTTTTATCCTGTGTTCCTTCTCTATCCCCAACTGGTCACGGCAGATGGCCACCCCTCCCTGAGCCCGGTTCTGCCGGAGGTTTCTTCCTGTTAAAAGGGAGTTTTTCCTTCCCACTGTCACCAAAGTTCTTGCTCATAGGGGTCATATGATTGTTGGGTTTTTCTTTGTATGCATTATTGTAGGGTCTACCTTACAATATAAAGCACTTTGAGGCGTCTGTTGTTGTGATTTGGTGCTGTATAAATAAAATTGAATTGAATTGACCGTGGACCACAAATTACACCCTTGTTCTGTAGGATAGATGGCTGGAAGGATGGCTGGCTTTGTTGCCTCATTGTCTTAAATAGAGCCAACATTGTGATAAAGTGCATGTTCATGGTAAATCTTCTCTTTCTGTCAGTTTAATTTTAATGTTCACCCAGACTAACCTGAACTAACTCAGATAATGGAACAAGCTTAAGTTTGGTGCACTGATTTGTATTTGACATCTTCACTGAGCAGTTTATTCATTTTACTGAAGATCAAGCAGATGTGGATCATTAGACATTTGCATTAGTACAAATAAGACATGAAAGTAGGAAATACAATTTCAAGAGAAAAGTTATTATTATTTACTGTACTTTGTTAACAGCTGGCCATTTGTTTGATGGATTTTTGTCTCTGCTGCGCTGTCTCTCCGTTTTCCATTTTCAGAATACCGTGAAGTCTACCATCCATAGCTCACACGCAGATAGACATTATGACTTCTGCAAATTCCAACCACTGTCCCTTAAGGAGGCTCATGAAGAACACCTCCTATTAAAGTCCATCGCTTGGCCTGAAACTCCACCTTTGCCATTTCCTCATTACCTGAGCAAGACCAGTGATCCCTCACACAGCACCTTCACCATTCTCTCAGGGAGAGAAGACGGACAGTGGCGTAAAGATGATAACCTGGAAATTCTGATCAAAATGTACAACTTCCAGGGGCTTCCAAAGGAATTTGGGGGAGATGTCTTACTCGCCCGGCTCCACAACCCGACTCTTGGTGCAGGTGTGGCAGGGCAAGTGGTGGATCATCTCAATGGCTCCTATTCTGCTGTGTTCTACTTACCCTGGGAAGGAAACGCAGAGGTTGAGGTGATGCTAAAAATGATTTTCAATGTGGTCATAGGTGTTGCAAGTCTGTGTTTCAGTCAACCTTCCTTTTTTAATACAATATGACCTTCAGACAAAGGTAGGATTCTCATTTCAAGATAGTAGACTAAACAAGACACAGGTGCAAACAATTAAAACAAAGACAAGGATTAAAATTCAGACACAGGAGACAACAGCTTTCAAAGTAAAACACAGAAATGGTAACAAAATCTAACCAATCAGACACAATTCAGGCTCAACATAAAACGAAGTCAATCTGAAGTGCAAGCTATAAACACTGAAAAAAAAATTTCAGGTCCTAAAAAGACATGGAAGTTGGCTCTAATTTGGCACTTTTCACATTTGCCTTTAAGCTCTGTTAAAAACTTCAACTGCACCCAGTCAAAATGCCACACTAAAGCTGAAACCACATTGTTGTGCATGACTCTTAAGCATCAGTATTATGTGATACATCATACAACCTTAGTTCCAAATAATTTTGGATGAAGTGATTTGCAAATATTATAAATCCATATTTTCTTCATAATAGAACAATGCAATGAAATTCTCTTTATTTAAGCTGAGAAAATGTCCTACTGTAAGGAGAAAAAATGTCATTTTGAATTTAATGGCAGCAATACATGTTGAAAAAGTTAGGACTGGGTCGTGTTTACCACTGTGTGGCATCCCCTCTTCTTTTAACAACATTTAGCAAATGTCTGGGAACTGAGGAAACCAAATTTTGTCTCATTCTTGCCTGATATAGGATTCTAGTTGCTTAACAGTCTGGGATCGTATCATATTTTTTTGATTTTCTTAATGTTGGTCAAAGGTCTGGACTGTAGGTAGGCCAGTTAAGCAGTATGGGACTCTTCTACTATGAAACCATGCTGTTGCAAAAGATGCACTGTTTGTTTTTGCATTGTCTTTGGGAGCATATATTGCTCTAAAACCTGTAGAACAACGTATCCTCCCACCGAGCACTGATGTCACCTTTCCATATGTGCAAGCTGCCAGTTCCATAAGCATTAATGACATCAGAGAAGCAGGCTTTTGAACAGAATGCTGCTAACAAGATGTTTCCTCTCCTCATTATTAGAATTTCAATTCATGTGACCACAGAACAGTTTTTTCCACTTTGTCTTAGTCCAATTTAAATGAGCTTCAGCGCAGAGATGATGTTGGTGTTTCTTGATCATGTTCACATGTGGCGTCTTCTTTTCATGATAGAGCTTTAACCTGCACTTGTGGATGGCATGGTGAACTGTGTTCACAGAGTGATTTCTGGGAGTGTTCCTGGGTCCACACAGTGATTTCCATGACAGAATTATGCGTGTTACTAATGTAGTGCTGCCTGTAAGCCTGAAGGTCACAGCTATCTAATATTTGTTTTTTCCCCTTGTCCCATGCTCACAGAGATTTCCCCAAGACGTTTGATGATATTATATATTGTAGGTGATGAAATATTCTAAGTCTTTGCAGTCCTACATTTTGGAGCGTTGTTCTGAAATTTTTGCACAGTTTGTAATTTTTGCAGTTTTTTTTTCTTTCAAAGAAACAGTGCCTCTCTGAAATGCTCTTTATTCCCAAATATGTTACTACCATGTTGCCAATTAACCTAATTACTGCAAAATGTTCCTCCAGCTGTGTTTTAGTACAGCTCGCTATCCCAATTTTTTTGAGATGTTGCCATCAAATCCAAATTGAACTTATATTTCTCAGAAAATAGTCAAATCTTCAAACTTCTTAAAGTATGTTTAAAAAGAACAAAGAAAGAAAATTATATATAGAAAATGCATCGCTGTTGCCTTAAAGATAAATACTCAGAGAGTGCGCTGGTTTGCTGGCGGTTTGCACTCTTGGAGTGCTTCTTTTGCTTGTTGATTTCTAAAGGAACTAAAACCATAATAATACTGAGAAGATGAACACTATACATCTATATACATGATGTTTAAAAGTGTGGTTTGCATATTTAACTTCAACCCTTTGCTCTTGTCATAAGCAGTATGCCCAGTCATGATCATTATGATGTCATCATGAGCAAGGGAAGTTTAGCTGTGCTGTATGCCAGTCCACAGAGGAATAGAAATACACACATAGGAATGTCATTCTTTGTCCTCCCAGGTAACACTGGTTCACCCCAGTGAGGCAGTCACCGTGCTGCGCAGTCTGACCAGAAAACACCCTGACAGGATTTACTTCAAGAGCCTCTTCCGCTCAGGCTCCATTAATGAAACTACTGTCTGTAACGTATGTTTGCGTCCGACCCAGCAGCCTGTGTGCAACTACACTGACCTCCGTACAGGCGAGCCGTGGTTCTGCTACAAGCCAAAGAATCTGAGTTGTGATACCAGGATCAATCACTCCAAAGGAAGACTTAAAAAAAATCTCATGACCACGGAGACCCTTTTTCAAAGGTGTGTATATGCCGCATTATCTGTGTGACCTAAATGGGGAATTTCTAAAGTTAGTATAGACAAAAGGTGATGTCTAAACTGACACAAAAAATCAGTCACACTTGATGATTTTGAGGTTTTTCTGCCAAAAAGTAAATTTTTTACACTCAGATATGAACCAAACCTTGTCTGTACTTGTGTTAATGGTAAATGGGGGGAAAAAATTGTGTATTGTTGTTTTGTTCTCTACAATATAAATTGTTTTGTTGTGTTTGCTTTGCCTCAGTGGTGTCAACATGAAAGTCTTCATTCCAGCTTCAGGACCTGCCGGTGTCACTGTTTTGCCAAAAACTAAAGGTAAAGTCCATTTTTTCCCGGAGTAGTATGGAGTAAGCTAAAAGTGTTTGGATGCAATGTTAGTGTTCATGTGGAGAGATAATCCCTAAGATGTTGATATTATCAAGTTCTATCGATATTGTCCTATAAAAGTGAAAAGCCTCTCCTTCAGTTATTTTCAGTGCACCTTCAGAAGCTTGACTGCTACACATGGATCACTCCCTGGAAGCCATGTTCTGTATCTTTACAATGCTGGGTCTTCCCAACTGTGTCGAAACACTTCAACTTGTCTTGATTTCACAATTTTTATTGCACTGTTTGTGGGCCCACAGTTGTGTGCTGATACATACTAGATGTTCAGTTTCCAATGGATATACTTAGGCTTCTCAGAATGTTACAGTACATCTCTCCTTCAGGAATTCAACTGCACAAACCTGTAAATGTCAAACGGTGACTACAGTTCCAGTTGATCTCCCACCGGATGTGCTCTCTGCACAAATTTAAGGTCCGTACTTAAATGATAGAAGGCACAATGCAAGTGATTATAACAGGACCTTCCAGAAGCGATTTAAAAGTAGCTCCACCAGAAGAGTGTCATAAATTAACCATGAACAAGAGATAAGGTTTTTGGATTTTCTGGCTGGTTTCCAAAAAGTTTTGATAACACCAATAGCTGCACTTAGCAGATAAAATGCTGAATGAAGTGCACCCTCTCTCTTTAATCTTCAGTTTGAGGCAAGTTTTCAACATCCACACATGTGTTGAGTTTGTTAAGTTTAAGATCCAGATAGATGACGATCCGTGCAAAGCTGCCATGATTTCATGCAGATGGCCATAGGGTGAAACTGTTACAAAACTAATATAGTGGTGTGAAATCCTGCACCTGTAGTATGGTGGTAGAGGGGTTATAACTGTGACATTGTAACAATAAAGTTCCTGGTTCAAATCCCAGCTGTGCTTTTTTTTTTTTTTAATGTTTGTTTTTTTTCTAGCATTTGCTTAACTTAAGCATGATTGCCACAGTAAGATTAGACTCGTCAGCCGTTAAAAATACACTGTTATTTATTTTTTTAACTTCTTCTCAGGTTGGTCCATGGTGAGTAGGCGCGCTGTGAAGTCTAGACCCTCTGGCTATTACTTCCACGGTGTGTGGCGAGCGTTACGTGGCCCCAGAGTTCCTCACTTCAACACTTCCTCAGCCATCACTCAGTGTCTGAAAGGAAAGGTGGTTCATATGTACGGAGACTCCACCGTCAGGCAGTGGTTTGAATACTTTAATGCAACACTACCAGGTAGCTGCCCCACAAACCTTTCTGGCAACAATTTGATTTTCTTCACAATGCAACTGAAATCATTCTCTCTGTAATATTTTCAGATCTTAAGGAGTTTAACCTGCATAGCCAGAAAAAAATTGGACCTTATATGGCTCTGGACTATGCAAACAACATCTTGGTGACATACCGCTGCCATGGTCCTCCTATCCGATTTTCCAAAGTCCCAATCAGCGAGTTGCGCTATATTGCCAATGAGCTAGACAGCGTGACTGGAGGCAGTGAGACTATCGTAGTTCTTGGCATTTGGTCGCACTTCAGCACTTTCCCCGTTGAGGTCTACATCCGGCGTCTGCAGAGCATCCGCAGGGCGGTGGTGCGGCTGCTGTCCAGGGCTCCAGATACAGTGGTTGTCATTCGGACTGCAAACCCAAAAAATTTGACGCTCTATGAGACAATTACTAACAGCGACTGGTACTCACTGCAGCGGGACAAGGTGCTCAGGGCCATGTTCAAAGGACTGAACGTCCATCTGGTGGATGCTTGGGAGATGGTTGTGGCCCACAACCTGCCACATGAGCTCCACCCACAGCCTCCAATCATTGAAAACATGATTAATGTTCTCTTGTCCTACATATGCCCTAAAACAGGTGGCTAGATGTGATTGTTTTTCTAGCAGCCCATGCACACACACATTTATTTCTCACTTTTTTATAACAGAGAAAATGGGACTGAGTTGGATCTAAAGCATGATAAATAAGAATGAATAATTAAACTGAGCCTTTGGATTTTCATGCAACAATCCAGGAAATACTCGAACTCCTTGACCGACACACAAGCAGGATTTACATAAGCGAATATTCCCTCATACATAGGCTCAGTCCCAATGAACCAATCTATGAGACACTATGAATGTTTTATTGACAGTAGGTTGTAATTCAAAGTCACTCATTGAGTAGTTTACTGATTACCACAAAAGAAGTATGCTTAACTCTGCTGCCTTGCCTCCAAGGAAAATGTGTTCCACCACAGTCATCTTTTCAGTGCAACTTTTATTGTGTTTTCAGCAGCCAATCAGATAACACAGAAAGGCAAAATACAAATTTAAAAAGGGGTAATATTGAGCAAAGTTAGAAATAACTCAGATGTTAGCTATAGATATGTATTCAGGTGGATATAAAAGTATCTAATTTAATGCTACTAAGAAGGGACATAAAATGGGACATATAAAATCTCGAAATAGTTACTGATTGTTAATTTAATAATGCTAAACATTACTTTAAAAATGTGTAAGCCCTGTAAAATGACGTCAAGTTTTACACAACATTGCCAGTGAATTTGCATCTATTTCTAGAGTACTGGTCGGGGCATATATCTGACTGACTTCTCAGGTACTACCTCTAGAGTTAAGTGTTTACTAAAAATATCACAAGACATGTGAATGTATTTTCTGGATTCACGAAAGGACAAAAACAAGAAGTTTCTAAGCTACAGGTCTTGCATAATTGCTTGGACTCTATTAAAAGTTAGATGGTTGACAATTTTCTCCAGATGAATGAAGAGAAAACAGAAGTCCTTGTTTGTGCCCCTGACAGATTAAGTTAATGGCAACTCTAGGTCCCTTGCCACATTTGCTAAATCTTCTATCAGGAACCTTGGTGTAGCTTTTGACTCAGTGTTCACTGTCAGTGCTCACGTTAAATCTTTGGTTGGTTCTTATTTCTGTCACTTGGATTCACTTGGATCACCAGGTTGAGTTCTACTGTGTCAGGCTCTGGATTGATATTTGTTATTTATGCCTTAATTTTATCACATCTGGATTACTGTAATTCATTGTTTACTGGTTTTAATAAAGCATCCTTGGAATGCCTGCAGGTTGTTCAGAATACTACTCACATACATTAATCCAGTTGCACTGATTCTCCATCGACTTCAGATTCCACTTTAAGATTGTGGGGTTTTTTTTTACTTTTAGAGCTCCGCATTTACAAACGTCCACTTTTGCAACACCGGCTCCAGACCCTGAAACTGTGATGTCTTTTAAAAAGCAACTAAAACGTCATCTTTTTGAACTTCCTTCTGAATAGCTTTTTGTTTTTATGTTGTAGCATTTTTGTTGTGTCATCATACTGACTGAATTATGCTAAGGACAATCTGGAGAAAGATTATTCATACCAAAAGCATGACCTGTGGTCAGATGAGACTAAACTAGATCTCTTTGGGTAAAGAGATGCTGCTTATGTTTGAAGAATGAAGGGAGAGACATCCACAACCCAAAGAATACACCGTGGTAGTAGATTATGATGTGGGGATGGATCAGTGCTTCTGGAAATGGTAATTTTGTCAAGGTGCAAGGAATCCTGAAAAAAGGATATGTGAAGATTTTGAAAGAAAACCTAAAGTAGTCAGCAGCAAAAACTGTCGTGTTGGAAGACAACACAACAATGTCCTAAAACATACGTTGACATTCTGGTCTGCACATAGCCCTGACTTGAAGCCCATTGAAAATCTCAGGGATGAAGTGAAGACCAAGGACCACGCCAGAAGACCATCAAATCTGGAGGAGTTTAAGAGATTTGCCAAAGAAGACTGGTCTGGGACTGCTCGGGTGATGCATGTGAGACTTGTTGAAAACTACAACTAATGACTGCTAGCTGTTATCCAGCAAAAAGGATGCACAACACAATTATTGGCAACAGAGGGGCTAATAATGTTGACTCTGGCAGTTTTTAGTTGTTGTAAGATAATTTTTTAATATATAAAAAGAGAGGGGAAGCAGTGCGTTAACAGGAAGAGACCTCAGGTAGAACTTGATTATCTGGAAGGCACGTCTTTCAGTTTAGTACAGAAATGACTAAGCATTAACAATACACTGATTTTCATGCTTTTAGCATTGTATTTTACATATCTCCTTCGCAGTTACTTTTCTTAGAAGCTTTGTTAAAAGTTTTTTACAGAATAAAAATCAGCACTTGATAATTTGAGCAGGTTCCTTTCACACCGACTTGATCATCATTCTTGTGGCCTTGGCTGAGTATGGTGCAGGTGGTTTCCAGGTGCGCCAGTGGAGGCCCGAAGCCCAACCAATGTGTTCACCGTAGGAATTCCAGTCACCGTTTAGATTGGCGGAGCCACACTTGCTGTACCACCACCCGCCGCCCTCTCTAAAGGTACATGCCCTTTCAGCAATGTCACCAAAGATGCAGGGGGAGCAGCCATCATTATCGCGGTCAACAGTGCTAAAGCCATAGCCATTCTGATCAATGCCTTTATAGGCACCACGGATGGCATCACCTTTGGGCAGAGTGGGAAACAAATCAGGAAAAATGAATTTCCAAATTTACAGGGTTTCTTTAAAGTACAAAAAAAGAATAATATCTAACACCTGATTACATTAACTCACAGTGAATAACATTTATGTGTATATAAAAAGCAAAAGAAAATGGGGACAGTAAAAACTTCAATAGGCTTCAGGCTTCAGTACCTGCATTTCCATGGTATTTCCCAACATGTAGTCTGAAAGCGGTTTTCTCATTTCCCAGTCTAAAGTTTTTGTACTCAGCGAAAACAGTCCCATCTTCATGATCCCACAGATCAACCCGCATCGTCCACTTCTTGGACTTGTCCTTGGTAAGATAAAAAATCTTCTTCAGCCCGAGCCAGTGGTCCTCTGAGAGTCAAAGCACAAAGAAAAGCTTTAGCATTTTTATGTCAGATCCATTCTTGATTGTGACTTTTTTATTTAAAAATCTTTTCAAGCTATAAAAAATATGTCCAGTTTTCATTTCCTATTTTTGATCTCCACAATTATATATCACCACATCATTATGATAATCATTGTAAGTGATTTATTTACGTGTCAGGTTTCCAAAGCCAGTTTTATATGCTGCCCATTTTCTGCGGAAAGAAACTGCTCCTCCGCTTCGTTTCTGAAACACTGTCCAGCCTCCATCTGGACGCATCTCACAGTAAACCTGAGTAAAAAGATCATTTAACAAATATTAAGAAATCCAGCTGGCATTTGCTTCTACTTTTTATCTAAGGAGCAAGAAAGGTTTTAGAATATGGCCTACAACTAGTGGAGTAATTCACCCGTAATAAATGGAAATTCAGTATTTTATTTGAAATTACAATCTAATCATACTAACCTATGAATAATTAAAGCTAGGTACATTACAATAACAGGGTATCAACTCTGTTTTTTACAGGAAACAGCATACAATATAATAATTTCTTTAAGTACAGTGTACGTAATTTTAGGTAGTGTGAAATGTCATGGTAATTTTGCTGAAAAACAATATTTCCATATCTTACATCCATTTAGATAAAGGGGAATTACAACCTTAGTCAGGGCTATATTATAGAGTATATAACCAGTGTGCTTTTTGTTTAACATTACTGTTAACTTAATAGTTATGAATATAAAGTAAACTGTATCCCGCTATCTATAACCAAATGAAACCTTGTTCTGAAGAAATCATTTGATAGATAAATTGCATTTATAGTTTACAGTGATGCTTTTGTTTACTGCGATCTTATAAACATGACTTTGTTATTACTTCTTGGCTCGATCGATACCTTAAACTTGGTCGCGGCCCCAGTCGGCTGGATCGTATAAACGCCACTGGATGCTCGTGGTTTCAGAGTCTTAATCTGTGTGCAGTCTGTTCCTGAGGCGCACAGCATAACAGAAAGAAAACAATAAGAAGCGGATGACTAAGACTGAATATACCATACTTATCTGAGTAATAACAAACAAGATGATCCATACCTTGAGGAGAACCTGCTTTGTCCTGTCTCTAGCAATTCAAAGAAACTGTTTTAAAGTGAGTCTTACCCTCATTTAAATATCCATTTTAAATGTTGACAATACAGAGGCAAGACAGGTCAAGCAGGGAAAGAATTTTAAAGCTCTTACTTTTACCCCAGCTTGTTCTGTGCAGCTAGAGAGAAATGCCAGGATGAGTCCACAATACGCAACCAGACTCTTCATTTTGACCTGTGTTTAAAACGGACAAGACTGTAAACAGTGTTTAGTCAGACAAAAACTGCAGGTAACTCTGCTCTCAGAAGATCACTGGGTGCTGAGAGTAATTCTGTCTGGTTCACAAGCATAAAACTGCAGCAGTAATAGTCAACAGTTTCTTTCTCCAAACACATACCTGCGTGTTAGGTGAACCTTGAACCCTGTCTCAAGATTCACAACAGCAGCACTCCCTTTATCCAGTGGCTTAACTACCACACCCCCTTCACTGCTGTGACAAGCACGTCACTTCCTACCTTAGGTCAGTGTGAGTGTGACAAGTGAAATCTGAACAGCTGATGCAGTCATCCAACATGAACTGCACTGTTCTCTAAAAGAGCTTGTTTACCTAATGCTACACAACTTTCACATGGGTCATTTCTCAGACCTCTATGGTTACACCTCTCAGGGTGAAGCAACATTCCAACAAGGGTGTGTACAGGTCTGAGCAGTTCTAGTTGCACAGCAATAAAGTCACTGTTTGTGTAAGCCAGTTACAGACATTCTCTTGTTATTGACTCAGAGAGCAAGGGATGTTTACAATTGCTCCTTTGACGTCTATAGTTAGGAAATTACATGTTTCCCTTAAATCTACATTTTTCTTTAGATATTGTTATTCCCCAGAGACTCTGCTCATCAATTCTTCTTATTCTTGAAGATGATAAATCTGATGTAGATATGAAACTGAAAGAATAAATTCTCACTACTTTTAAGCAATTGCCTAACTTTTTATTTAATGGCATGACCAGATGAAATGTTTTAATCATCTAATCATCTCGTGGAATACAGTCATTTGCCTGTTAGTTTGGCACCAAATTTTTCCAGTTATTCATGGTTTGTAATAGTTTCAGTGATCGCCAGGTGTCCCATGAGATGTGTGGTTTTAAGTAAAATGTTTTTTGCAACTTTTAACTGTGTTACTATGAAACACAGAGTTGCCACAGTTCTCAAATCGAAGTTGATCTGGTCTGGTCTGGAAGTTGATCAAAAATGATTTATGTCTTATTTTTCCAAAAGTTTACAGTAACTTTGGATAAAGCACTTGGAAAATGCACCCCATTTCCTTTTGTGTATCTGTGATAATGTCTATATGTACTCTAGCAGGATGATCTTTGTGGCTGCTATGCTACAATCACAGTAGGAAAAACAGTGGTTGGAGAATGCAACACAACCAAAATTACTGTGTATGGTGCGCAATGAACTTAGTTGTTTCAAGTGATTGTTTCGAAGATGAGGCCAGCATGACGCGCAGGGTGACGGCTGAGGGAATTGCATGCTCAGTCTCTGGGTGACCTTGGTTAGAGCAACTACTTCCAACTGATTTTTGACAGCAAAAAAATTGCAATCCCTAGGAAACCACCAATTTTTTCTAGGGAGGTTGCAATCTACTCCGGTGTGACTGAGCCATTAAACACAAAAAAGCAAGACTGTGGTGAGTGGAGCAGATAATAATAATTAAGTGTCTTACTGTGATGTATGTATACATATATGTCTGTGTGTACCCTATCAGGTAAGCATGAACATGCATGAAGATTGTCACGCATACAGCAATTATCAACAGCTATACATATAATTCTTTAGATTTTCATAATTATCATCCCCCTGCGAACGCAATGTTATGTGTTTCCGCGATGGAATTTTCACCACCAAATAGGGAATTAAGAAATTGAAAAAGTGCTGCAGACCTACTAGAAATGCTAAATAACTAAATGCTGCTTTTCTGTAACATAATTCCCGTCTGCAACACAGTATTTATTTAGCTTGCTTTGACATTTAACATTCGTTAACTTGGTGTGCCCAGTTCTGCTGGCTGTCATGTGACTGAGTCAAGTGCGCTCACTTGGAGTCAAAGTTAGGACCAGTCGTTAGTTTGGGACCAATGGGACACCTGCAGAAGGCTTGTTTAGTGCAGCTAGCAAGATGAAAGCTAGCAGTTACAGTTTTAACATTTTATAACCTGTTACCTTGGTCTTGGATGTTGTTAATGGAATGAAAATGGTTGCATGGTCATTTTTTTTACCTCTTCTTTTGTGGCAAACTAGTAATGGAGTGGGCTCCTTGGAGGGTGAAAGAAGCTATCTTTTTGTAGTTAACTGATGAAAGCCTTGTGTAACAGAAATAACAGTTAAGCTGTGAAGCTGCTAAGTTATGAAATTTAGATGCAAATAAATTTGGACATGTAGTATGGTACTAAGGTTTGTCAGATTTATTGTGTCATATGTGCAGTGTGTTGTATTTTCCAGTTGTTTAATGATACAATAGCTGTATATTTTCATTATATAAAAATCTAAGTAGCAGTTGCAGGCGAACACATAACTTTAATCATCTGCAGTGGAATTATCACATTCCTTCTATCAGATGAAAAGTAAAACCTTAATAGTGAATGCTGAATAAATACTGAATAGTAAAGGAATTTAAGGAATTTAATTTATAAAATTAGACGTTTTTAATTTAATATTAGTAAGATGTATTATATACATATATGCAGTAGGATGCAAAAGTTTGGGCAACCTTGTTAATAGTCATTATTTTCCGTTATGAATCATTGGTTGTTACAATAAAAAATGTCAGTTAAATATATCATATAAGAGAGAAACACACAGTGATATTTGAGAAGTGAAATGAAGTTTATCGGATTTACAGAAACTGTGCAATAATTGTTTAAACAAAATCAGGCAGGTGCATAAATTTGGGCACCACAAAAAAAGAAATTACATCAATATTTAGTAGATCCGCCTTTTGCTGAAAAAACAGCCTCTAAACTCTTCTTGTAGCTTCCAATGAGAGTCTGGATTGTGGTTGAAGGTATTTTGGACCATTCCTCTTTACAAAACATCTCTAGTTCATTCAGGTTTGATGGCTTCCGAGCATGGACAGCTCTCTTTAACTCACACCACAGGTTTTCAATAAAATTCAGGTCTGGGGACTGAGATGGCCATTCCAGAACGTTGTACTTGTTCCTATGCATGAATGCCTTAGTGGATTTTGAGCAGTGTTTCGGGTCGTTGTCTTGTTGAAAGATGCAGCCCCAGCGCAGCTTCAGCTTTGTCACTGATTCCTGGACATTGGTCTCCAGAATCTGCTGATACTGAGTGGAATCCATGTGTCCCTCAACTTTGACAAGATTCCCAGTCCCTGCACTGGCCACACAGCCCCACAGCATGATGGAACCACCACCATATTTTACTGTAGGTAGCAGGTGTTTTTCTTGGAATGCTGTGTTCTTTTTCCTCCATGCATAACGCCCCTTGTTATGCCCAAATAACTC
>VUQG01028801.1:0-15092 GCA_015106755.1 Etia nguti | reverse complement strand
TTTTCAGACCCCCTTAGTGACTTTTTTTCTAAAAATCCGCCAGAGTGCCTTTTTCGGGTCACTTTTGCTGGTCCCAAGCCCAGATAAAGGAGGAGGGTTGGAATTGTGACATTAAAAAAACAATAATTGCTAAAAGAAATGTAATTTGTAGCTCTAAATATATTCTAAATGCTTTTAGGGTGTTTTTTACTCACTTTATGTCTCTTCCACAATGTTATTTCTCTCTCCTACAGCGTCTGTTACAACTACATAGGCATGACCAATCATGCAAATTAGGCGATGACATCACTTTAGCGACTTCTAGCGACTTTTAGGACAGCCAATAGCGATTTTCCTTACTGAGGAGTTGGCAACACTGCTGGTGTGTCATTCCCTCATTACCTCGTGTGTATTTATAATGTGTACCTGCCTGTGTTCCTTGTCGCGTCGTCTGTGTAACTCTGTGCGTCTCGGCGTCTCTCTGTATTCTCTGTTCTCCGTTCTCCATCCCATGTTCGTCCTGGCATATTATGGTTTCAGGTTTGTTCTCTAGTTTTCCCAGTTTAGATTATGTTTTAGTTCTGTACTCGCCACCCTTGCTTTTGTTTTCACCTCCCATAATAAAGCTCACTCGCATCACAGCTTTTGCCAGCATTTGGGTCTCCTTCACTAACACCACACGGCTCGTCCCGGCAGCCGTGACAAAAACTTTGATGTTTCATGCGGGTGGTTAATGACATCAGCCTGTTATGGCATTATTGTGACATCTTAGGTCATTATATTGAAAAAAAACAAAAATTGTATTGTACAGCTCTCTCCATGTCCTTTCATATGAAAATATACTTGTCATGGTTTCTTTAAATATTTTTTCAAGGTCAGTTTTCACCTTGGGCACTAACAGTGAAAGTCAAGGTCAAATGCTTAGCCAGTATAGGTACTCATTTCCCCCAAGATCTAGTATATTGTTGCAAAGTTTGAAGAAGATTCATGAAAAATTGTGGGTAATATAAAGTTTTTCAGTGATTTTCACATTTGGTATGACTTTGACCCGATTTTCATCAAAATGAAATGAGCTCGAGCTATTATTGGCATTTACCATTGCACAAAATTTTAAAATGAAACTGTGGATGCTACACTACTAACAAACAGACAAATGCATGCTTTGTGTTTTTGGGGGGAGAATTATAAAAATGACACAGTGAGAGTGGTGTATAACAATCAGCCACGACATAAAAACCACATGCCAAAAGCTTTGACCTGTCAGGACATGGACACAGTGTCTCTGAGGCATCTTCAAGGGCAGGTTAGGCTGTTTGGGTTCACGTGAGTTTGACAATTGGATAAACACAGTTTTTTTTGTCACATACTCGAGCTGTTCCTAAACTATTTGTGCATAGCAATGAGCTGGTGTGGGGCTCTTGGCCTGCAACAGTACTTAGGTGGGCGGTAGATCTAAAGTAACATTTGCATGCATGTCAGGAACCAAGGTTCAAAACACTGGATATAATGAGTTGTGTTAATTACTTCATTTGTCACATTATTTGAAATTCTGTGCCTGTCATATTTTGTTTGACCCTGTGCTACTTTGGTTTAGAAAAAACTCCACGTGTTCAGAATTCACTGACACGAGATGAGGCAGCTGCATAACAAAAAAAAAACTCAAGTATTTTACTTCCACTAAAAGCTTAAAAGCAGAAATCTCAGTAAGCTAATCTATGGTTGTGCTGTGGTTAAACCAACACCAGATTTGATCGCCATCATATTTATGGCCCTTGGGGAAAAGATATTTAAAGAGGAGTATAAAAAATCCACCCATTACGACCTCAAATAAAAATGTTCATTTATGCATAGAACTCTCTCTGCTCCATAAAAGAGTATAATGACAAAAACACTCAGCATGGGTCAAATGATGTCTTGGAATATTGCTCGTTTTCAAATTTGCTGCATATATTAGAAACATTAAATGGTATGAATGCAGTAGCCTCGGTTAGCTGGACTGCTACATGTTTCTCACAGTCTCTGCTGTTGTTGTTCTTCAGTGAGCTCCAAGGAGGACAACGGACTCAGAGAAGTCGACGGTCCAGCTTTTTCCCCCACCACCACTACCACTAAAACTACTACAACCACCACCAGCTCCTTTAGCCTCAATCCATGTACAGGTAATCTAAACACTGGACCACAATGCAAATGACATCACTGGCATAACCTGTCTTGGAAAGCAGCTCTGATGTGCAGCGAGGTGACTGTAACTCATGTGGTAGAGCAGGTCGTCTACTAATCGGAAGGTTGGCGGTTCGATCCTGAGCTGCTGATGCTAACCCCAAGTTGCTCTCTGATGCATTCATTGGAGTATTGAATGTATGTGAATATTAGATAAAAAGCACCGCATAGAAAATGTGCTTCGGTGAATGAGGCATGTTGTATGTTAAGAAGAAAAGTGCTATATAAGAATCGCTCCATTTACCATTTGGTAGAAACATCATCTGATCCCCAGAGAGCCGACACATTTGATCATAATCTGGAACATACACCTTTGCAATGGTACTGTCAGGTGTTCTGTGGCTTACAACAGTCTTAGATTAGTCTTTTGAAGAGAAGTCTAACCCTTGGGCCCAAACATACTCGCTGTGAGTTTGGTTCAAGGGTTAGAGCAAATGTCACCTGAATTGTAGCCCATATGAGGTAGACCTGTGGCTAACTCTGAATCAGCTTCATCAGTCAGGGTTAAACGTGGTCCATAGAAAACTGCAAATGTGTGTCAGATTCGTTGCCATCCGGATAATTTTTGCCCCATTTCCAATAAGATATCATAAACTGCATTGTAGTTGTTGCAACTGTGTCTAACTTCTCTAAATCTTTTTCAGAAATTCCACTTTATTCTTAATTGAGACCCACAGGACTGCTATCACACATGTAGCATAATTAACTTGAGTAAGACAATAGTCCAGGCAGGTCACACCCTGTCTGCCATGTACTAATAAAAAAAGCTTCATAGGGCTTTTTTTATTTTTGTCTAATTCTGCAGCCGAGGGATAAAGAGTGCAAATGTGGTTGTAGGTGAGCATACGGTGTGGCAAGCTCCACACACTGTACATGATGAAAGGACACTTTTTTCTAGGTCATGTCCATATGTTTTCCTGATGCTTCAAATCCCCCAAAAGTTGATTCTGTTCATCTGGACGTAGCGTTTTCAGTGGCAGAAACTCATCCAAGTGACTTCTTCAGTCTCAGCTGCCACGTTTCTGCCACTGAAAACGCTACATCCAGATGAACAGAATCAACTTTTTGGGGATTTACTTACCTGAATGAATGAGAATGCATCAAGACTGATGCTTCAAACTTTTTCTTGATTTCTTGTGTTAAAAGTTGTTTTGTATAATATTAGATTTTCTGCATTCTGTGTACCAGTAAAATAAAATAAAATATTGGGTTAGTTAGTAATCTGTCCCCTGTGTAACCTGGAGAGATGAATGCAAGCTGTTTTTATTGCATCTGTACACACGACTTATCATTATTTCTGTCACAGTAATTTCGGTTGTAACACAACATATTTTCAAGAGCATTTATTCATGGACATCTTTTGTATGTTATTTGTGTTTCACAGTCAGATTAAGCTCTTATTAAACCCCCAAACAATGTAACCTCCTTTTTGGGTGTACCTAATCGTTCAGCTACCTGGATAAACTGCTTCAGACGTAATGAAGGAGGCCAGCAAAGATATTAAAGGCAAATGCAAAAGTTGCAATGCAATTATCCCTTAAAATGTTGCCATATCTGGAAAAGATTTATGACAGGAGCTCAAAAACACAGCTCAAACAACTCGAGAGGGAGGTCTATAAAGCAATAATGAAGTCTAATATAATATATTGGACCAAAAAATGTTATAAATATACCAAAATCAAAGAGAGAACATTTGTAAACAACACAGCCGGCCTCTTATATTATTCACAGATTTACTTAATATATAAATATCACCAGTGTCAGAATATGAAACATGATTTTTGGATCTGCTATGCTTCTCCACTGATCCCTTACTTGGCTAACATTTTCTGTTAGTCTTTGAACCCTGTGTACTCTAAGCCATCATAAATGAGGACCCAAGCAATCAGAATATTTATTTTTTTAATGTTCTCCCCAGTCTTGGAATCAGGGCACAAAAAACATATATACATGTATAGTTATCATCATTCTTACACGTCAAAAACACATCTTGTAGGCTTAAAATAAAATCCAACACTAGCTCCGAACGGGTAGCCAGTGACGTGGTGGATGTTAAAAATTTATTTTCCAAGAGAGACCTCGCCAAAATGTGTCCAAACATGTGTAGTATGTGGTGAGAATGAGTTATGGCTTTATTTATGGTGGGGAAATGTACAAGCTATCACTATTGCTTTCACTTTCTAACTCTGTCTATAGAAGCCCAGTAAGTCATATATATCTGCTTTTACTGACACGATGTGTCTGAGCACCTCCTGACTGCTCACAGGCAAAACATTCCAGAGTTACGACAGGACAAAACAGGAAGAGCTGCCTCACAACATGTTTTCACTAATAAACTGATTAGTATTAGTTCATCTAAGCTGTCAGCAGCTTCATTAGCAGAATCCTAATCATGTCAGTGGAAGATGAGCACTGCAAACCCTTAAGCTCAAAATTCCAACTTCGAGTGAAAGCCTCCACTCCTTCAAAGTGTCTCTGTTAGCTATAAGAAGATCCTGATCGATGTATCGAGCGGCCTTCGCGCTACAGAGCTTTAGAGGGGAATGTGTTGGTTAGAGATTGTGGGGAAACAGTTCCTGGCCCATGCCTCTTTGTGACAGAGCTATTGAGCTGTTAAATAGGGAGAATTGATTCTTGTGTGTGACTGCGATGGCTCAGGAGAGGCTCCTTCCAGCAGGGAGCAAATGATCAGTGTGCAGGAGGGAAGGTGGGGTCCATCGTAGCCTCGGGAGAGCAAGAGAACAGAGAAACAACGCAAAGATGAGAAACATAACTGCAAATGAGTGCCCTGGAGGTGCAGCTGTGTGGAATGCAGAGACGACTGCAATCACGCTGCTTGTCTCTTGCAGACAATGGCGGCTGCAGTCAACAGTGTACGGCCGTGGCAGGCCGGGCTCGCTGCTCCTGCTTCCCGGGGTTCTCACTGATGACAGATGGATGGATGTGTGAAGGTAAGGGCCGCCGTGCTTTCGTGTCACATTACCATTGGCAGTAATTGGAGTGGTTCACAAAGCTCATATGTATCCCTTAAGCTGTCTCCCTCAAGCCTGGTTACCACAAGGTAACAAGCAACCTAATGGCAACAACAAACCCAGTGAATGCATAAATGAACAAATATATACAGGCAGGATGACAGAGCGGCAATGAAATGAAGTGTCTGTCCATAGGTCAGGGCACTTTTTAATTGGATTCAGTCACTCATGAAGGTCTCGTGATACTAAACAATGCATCAACTGATTGGGCTCCCAGTGTCAGGTGGTGGAAACTGTCGCCTCAAGCATGATTCAACCATAGCCAATTACTCTGTGGGAGCAGTTGTTGCAATATCAAACACTACACACAGCAACTGTGTATGTACTTAGCTACCTTTCTTTCAGCATGTTTGTGTGGTAGCGTGGCACACTGGGAGCTTGCTTTAGGTGCAAAATCACTAAAATTAGCAAAGTGTGTGCTGGAAGTGCAGTCCTGGCCCAAGATGGATAAGTACTACATTAAAGGAAATGTTTTCCCTCCTATCGTTTCATTCAGTGGGAGCACTTTCTTTCCCTAAAGTGCTCCCACATGTGGACTTGTGGGTGGGCAACATTTAGTGCAGAGTGGAATGAAACAAAGCAAATATCATGACAGGTCATGATTGCAAAGGGGTGCTGAGGATTTGAAAGATACATAAGTAGCCTGTGACGTAAACTCCAGAGTACTTGCTGTTGAATCTTGGTGGGTGGGTAAGTGTGTAAAATGAACAAGAAAATACTATGCTGGAATGAAGTGCAAAATAAATTATATGCTCATTTTGAACTTAATGCAAGTGAAACATTTCATAAAGGGGCTGAACTTATTTTTGGAGGTTTTGGTCTCCAGGCTTTGTGGGCTAAAAACTGGAGGGACCACCTGACTGGTTTCAGCCCACAGTTCAAATATACATATGGTACGGGGATTGCACATTAGTGCATATGTCATGAGTTACTTGCACATCTGTGAAGGAAACTTTATTGCATAAATGTGTTCAGGTTTTGAAGAAACATATGCTGCCATCTTTTTCAGGGCCATAGGAAAGGACTTGCTTATTTGTGCAAGACAATATCATACCACCGCCAGCTACTATTAGAAGACTGCTGGCATTAAAAAAGGAGGAACGGCTGAAATCTGTTATGAAGCAACAAAAAAATGTTTTTAAAGAAGAGGTGATGCAACACAGAGGGTTTCATATGCTCTATCATTTTTAATGGAATATAGACTTTAAATGATTTGCACATAATCCTGAGAGTTTTTGAAATGAGGTTGCATCAGACTGTGAAAGCACTGTGAAAGTATTAACACCTGGGATCAGTTGCACTTTTCTGTAATTTGTTTGGCAAATGGAAGCACTTCCATCAGAAAACCTGTGAGTCGTCCCTTATTGAGACTGTTATATTTTAATTTGCAGGTTTACAGGGTCAATACAGCTGCTTTTCGTGATCTCGCTGTATGTTTTCAGCTGCATATGAATGTGAATAACTGGTAATATTTTAGCACACAGTTCTTCCCATGGAGATGTGTTTGAAGAAAAGACTGTTTTTTAAGACAAGGCTTTATGCACAACTTGAATGATACACGTGTGGTTCAGACAAATTAACATCCCCAGGGGCGTACACACATACACACACCCATTCACGCTAACATGCACACACATTGGGCTCCAGTGCACGTGGCTGACACCTTCACCCTTTTCTGAACTGGGACTAAACAAACCATTGCGGGCAGGACTGGATTTGTTTTGCATTCCTTCCAGTGTTTTGTGGAGATCGAAAGCTTACAGAGTTATTACTTGAATTACAACTATGGACGACATCCTCCACTAAATAGTAATCATACTCCACTATGTTATCATCTCTGTGGTTGCATTTCTGCCATAATCTGGACACTTACATGGCTAGGATTGTCTTTGTGGAAGATAACACTGATTGACCACAATGTCCTCTGAATCATAGTCCAATCTAGGCTAAAGGTAATCTCTAATCTGAATCTAATATCATCATCCCATACAGATGTTCTTGGTGTTTCTCAAGGTTTAGGCAATATTTTAGTGTTTTTCTCTGAAAATCAAGTCATTCAGTTTGCAGTAGCGTTGTTTATGCCTGGAAAGGAAGTTAAATGAAATTCACTTCAGTGTTATTTACATAGCACTGGTTTGCAACCACTGTTACCTGAAGGTGCTTTATACTGAAAGATAAAGACCCTACAATAACTCAACAAACAGATGACCCCCTATGAGAAAGCACTAGAAAACAGTGGGAAGGAAAAACTCCCTTTTAACAGCAAGAAACCTCTGATGACTGGATGGGGTGAGGCGAACACTTTCTATAATTACAGAACAGTTTAAGCAATGAGCTACCAGAGCCCAAAGAGTCCTGCTGACATATGTCTTTCATTTACTAGAGCAGTATTTCATTATCATTTGAAAAGCTGAGGTGTACTGTTGCAGTTCTTTTCTTATATTAACATATTTCAGTAAAAAGGAGTTTCACTGCTCTGACCCACTTAACATCGACAACACTGAATCAAAATTATTCGCTTTATTTTCTGTCAGTTGGCATGATCTGTTGGCTCATCAATTTATCATTTTCAGTGTCTTCACACAAAAACCTGGAAATTAAAGTTGCATATGTGCAAATCGTAAAAGCCTGAAAAAATACCAAAATAACATGTATACACCTGAATCCATCTGCACCACTCTGTGTGGTTTAGCTGCCTTAATTTATCCTCTGTCACAGCCGACAGTGGAATCAGGCTCACGGCGTGCAACTTTAACCTCCACATTTAAAACTAGTTCTGCAAATAAGCCAAAGCTGTCTCTTTATTCACTGCCGCTTGACCTTAAAAAAATAAAAAATAAATAAATACCTCATTGTCTGCTGGGTCAAGTGTGTAGGAAAAACTCTGTGTGTGTGTGTGTGTGTGTGTGTGTGTGTGTTTTCATCTGTGGTGCCTTTCGGACATCTCCCTGCGCTCGGTTTCCTCTTCGATCTTGATGGAATTCCTCTAAAACTGCTGTCTCCCTTGTCCATTCAACTAAGCATTTGTATTTCTCAAAAATAAGTTGTTTCCACCTTGTACTGGATCGCTTCACTATGTAATAAGGCTGTCTCCATGGGGAAAGTCAGCGGAGGTGTAGGGACATTGAAGCAGTAGGCCCGTTTTCCTTTGCTTTTTCGTATTTGAATGACAAACTGGAAATAACGCTGGCCACCAGAGCGCTGTGGTGGAAGGAGACTTTCTGCACCACTGGCAATACACAAACTTTGCAAACAGTCCTGTCTAACCCTGTGCTTGAAGGCCAGCAGCGCCCAGAGGAAGGGGTGGTCTCTGAGCTCAGGAGGATTTTGCCCCTGGAAATATCCCTCCCTACAATGTACATAACAGATGTCTCTGAGTTGAGGAAGAAATGGGGACATTTGCAAAGATAGCTCCCAAACAAGAGTTTGTCACCACTGCGCTGCTCAAGAAGGGAAAACCGTTAATTTTATTTAGACAAATGCATTTGCTGCAGCTCCACAGAGGCCTCATATAACACCATAAAGTGCGCTCTGAGCTGTGAGAGGTGATGAGGTGCAGTTTTATGAGGTTAACAGGAAAAAAGCTGCAGGATGTGACACAGCCAGGTACACGCTGAAAACTTCAGATCAGTGTTTTTACTCCTGCTGCTGCCTGTGGGAAGGTGTTGTAAGGCACACAGTTTATCCAAATTCCCCATGGCAAAAACTTTGAAAGTCGACAAAGACTTTTCAAAAAGGGATTGCCGGCGCACATACACACATACGTGGAGCACAGGAGAATATGTTCCCTCTTGTTCCAGATTTTTGTTTTCTCCAGCAGATTTTGTATAACACCTTTTTTGTCTGGTTCCCTGTGGAATGCACCATATTTTGGGGTGATCTTCAAATGTGGATGGCTGCCACACACAAAAACAAGCACGCATACACACACAATAATCCCAACATTACCTTATCAGTACATCCAGCTAATCGGCCTCGTATGTGATGCTTGATAAGGGAATGCAGCCGTTTGATAAAGACGAGCCACGACAGGGCGGCGTTCCACTGTCTCAGCACGAGGCCACTGGTGTCATAAATCAACAGCGTCTGTTTACTGGCTGCTGCACAGTTTGACTGATAAAGATTTAAAGGCTCTCAACTGTGTGTTTTATTTCACACAAACACGCTTAACAAGCAAAATATCATGTGGCTTTTGCCAAGACCTGTTATTTTAAATGTGACTTCTTCAAAGTCAAATATTACAAAGGAACAAACCAAACTCAACTTTGTCATCTACTGGCCACATGCTGCAGTAAATAGACACATTTTCAAATGTTATCTTTCAAATAAAGCTTGTTTATTCCAGGTGTTCCAGTTTGAAGGCATTTTCTAAAAAGAGGTGGATGTTAACCAAACCCTGACCTTAACCCTAAGCCTTTAAAGGTGGACGTTAACCCTCTGAGATCTAAGTCATGAGTGGTGATAACCTCAGCTGTAGCCCTAAAGGCTGGAGAAAGGATAAACAGCCTTTTTGGGGGGGGGAATGTGAAAAATTTGTCTTGCCTGTCAGTTACACAAACAGTTTTCTTTGTTTTTTGCCCAAACTTGGGAGAACAATTTAAAAAGAAGAAACATTACCTATGTAGATTGTACAGGGTTAGAATGAGTGCCATCTGATGATAACTGGGAATTTAGGGGGTTAAGAGATTGATAGATCAATAAAGTTCATATAATAAGGTTGTCTGGGGTGGTGGAAGGATAAAGTTAAATTATAGTATAACAGTGTGTTAGATTTATGACATACCTACCTACAATGTAGCGTGATGTGAGCACACTGTCATTAGTGTGTTTTTTGTTTCTGAAGCATTAATGAGCTCAGCTGTACATTTCAATACCACTACAATTCTTGCTTTTTACCTGGAGCATTGAATGACTTTCATGCCTGAGGCTTCCCAGCTAGATGGTTTTCATGTAAGCAAAAGCAAAAACTTGTAATTTCCTGTTCTGCCACAAATTCGCAGGCACAAGAGAAACTTTTCATTTGAATTTTTGCTGATGTCCATCAACTCACTGAGCTTGATCTCTGTGACACTCGGGGAGCCTTAGCAAAATTATGCACGAGACCCGTCCATCAGCAAGCTCACCTCCGCATCATATTCATGCACCCCCTGTTATCTTCCCTCCCTCCTCTGTCTCACACACAGTCACCGTTGTCTTTTTCTGCAGATGTGGATGAGTGCGTGACTGTTGCCCACAGTTGCAAGCCCAGCCAGCGCTGTGTGAACACAGTGGGTTCATTTGTGTGCGAGCTGCAGGTCACTTGTCCTGCTGGTTACCAGCTGCGGAACAGTCTTTGCGAGGGTGAGTTCATTGTTCCTGATGTGTTTCATTAAACCAATTTACCCAGCAGTCATTTCCAGAGCCCTAAAATAGCTGGTGGAAATGATGTCTTCTTCAATATAATATGCAGGATTTTTTTTATTTTTAGGATGATTTGGTTTTGTAAAAACAAAAGCACGGACAGTGATATAAAAGCAAAATCACTTGACCCAGCTGTCTTAACTAATTATTGACCAATCTCCAATCTTCTTTTTATGAATGAGTAATTCAAGAACCATCAAGATCATCTGCAGAGGAATTGGTTTGTTTGAAGAGTTTAAGAGTTCAGAATTCATCATAGTACAGAAACAGCACCAGTGAAGGCTACAAATGCTCTTCTTATGGTCTCTGATCACTATGTATCTGGATAACTATATTTTACTACAGAGATTAGAACTCCCTGTATTAAAGGTATTAAAGGTACGGCACTGCAGTGGTTTGGTTTGCATCATATCTGTTTAATAGACTCCAATTTGTTCTTCCTCTCACGCTAAGGTTAATGACGGAATTCCACAGGGTTCAATGTTGAGAGCAATATTTACATTATACATGCTTCCCTTAGGCAGTATTATTGGAAGGCATTCACTTTCAGTGCCATTCAGATGACCTCTAACTTCCTGCTTCTAAATTCAGATAAAACTTAGATTGTTGTACTCAGCCACATAATCAGGCCCCGTCTTAAAGACCTCATAGTATCATATCACACCAATACAGCACTTTGCTCTCAGACTGCTGGTTTACTTGTGGTACCTGGGGTATTTAAAACTAGAATGTGCAGGGCCTGCAGCTTTCGGACCCCTCTTCTGTAGAACTAGTTCCTAGTTTGCATATGGGAGACAAACAACTGCTCTACTTTTAAGATTAAGTTTACAGTAAAACTTTCCCTTGCAGTAAAGCCTACAGTTAGAGCTGGCTCAGATGATCCTGAACCACCCCTTAGTTCTGCTGCAATAGGCCTAGGCTGCCGAGGGCGTGATGCACTGAGCATCACTCATTTCTTTTCACTTAGCAGCTACTACATCAAAAATACAACAATACAGCAAGTGCAGTTGCCATTTACAGCACAAACAACAAAAAGCAATGTAGTTTTACTAAAGAAAATACTTTGTTTAAACTAGCATTGGTGACGCATGTTTCTTATAGTTTAATGTAGTTATTGTAAGGCTGTAGAAATTGCAGCATCAGTGTCATATATTCAATAAAGGCTTGTGTACAGAGGCTGATAAAAAATTTCCTTATGTATTGGGAGGCAGCTTCATTTGAACATTAGATTATCAGACACTGACACTAAAAATAAAAATTATGCAAAGAGAAAGTTACAGGAATCTAATTACAGATGTGAAACAAGTAATTTGAAATCTTTTTACAAGTTGAATATTAAAGATAATCCATTTAAACATTTCATCTAACACATATGTATTTGTGTCTAGGTACAGCTGCTGTCTTCTTATTGTGAGATAGTCAAAATTACCTCTGGTGTAATTCCACACTGGGGTTCGTGTTTGTGTTGGAGTGTGGGACTTACTGTTGCCACTTTTTCAGAAATTTTAAGAGGGTCCAGAAACAAGATGCAAGCAAGTCCAGCATGCTGACTCAAACTGAGCAGTATATAATTGATTCACAAGCCATTCTGGTCCTAATGTTTGTCACCTCCTCCTCTCTACTGATCTTTTTAATGGTATTACTGAAAACACATATTATTGAAAATCCTTTAGGGGTCATAAATCCATGAATACAAGACTGCAGTGTACTATAGTGCATCATTATTAATGCAATAGGTGCTGCTGCTGTTGTACTGTCCTAGATCCTTGTTTAATCCATCAGTCCCTATTTAGATTAAATTAACACTAGTAATGTAGAAATATGCAAAAATCATTTTCACTGCAATATTCCTGACATACTTTGTCAGCTGCATCTTAAAGGAGACTAAATACATTAGCTGAAGTATTAGTCACACTGGTATGCAGCATGTACTCACAGACAGTGTGCAAGCCTGCATCAACCAAAATAATTACAAGATATACACAAGACTGACAGTAGAATTATGTTGTATTTTATGTATTCTATGTTGTGTATGTTGGACAACAGCCTGGCTAAACTGAATTTGCCACACCCCCAATTTGACTGTTGTTTTATTGTCCTTCATTAGCTCGTATAGAGTTAGCTAGCTAGCTCTAATTTAACAATGTTCTGTGGTTTTGGTGATGGTTATTTCATTAGCTAATGCAATAATTTGAAAATGGCCAGCTTATTTATTAGTGTTTGGGTAACATATGATCCATCTGATGTCTTGCAAATTGTCTATGTCAGCACAATAGCAAGCGCAGAAGAAATACAGTTCTGGGTTGGATTTATTCCCAAACAAACTGTCCCTCTGTGATTCAAATGCTTGCATACCTTTAAAGCTTTTTACCTTACCTAAGTGTCAACTTAAAGGGTTATTCTGGTATGTTAATAGGTAAATATTTAATATAATAGGTTTTGTTTAGACAGCATGACAACATCTTTTACTACTTTAATACAAAAAAAATTATCCAAAGTCACCTAAGGTACATTTAGGCTCACTCAGCATATCGTGATAAAGACAGGAATTTAATGTTTCCTTGGCCCAAACGGTAAAGTGTGGGTTTAAGCAGATACCAAGGTTCAGTATGTTACAAGATAATCAACCAAAGAGGCAGGATTGTGTAGGTGGTACTGCACTTTGAAGCTCATGTGACTCGAGTCACAGAGGACTAATCAGTATAAGACATGAAGGTAGCATCTAGTCAACCATCCAGCAGGCAAAAAAGTAATTAGTTATATGAAAGCAGTGACAGAATGTTGGAAGAGTATCCCTCTGATATTAACAACAGAGAAAAGTCAAATTAAGACCTCCTGCTCAGAGGACCCAGGATAAAATGAACTACTTGCGGCATGAAAAAAAAGAAGAAAAAACTCTCATATTGCTCCTGAGATTCGATAACTGTCATTTAAGAAGTTCTGTTCAACTTCTGTTAATTGCAGAGTCGAATCAAGCGATGTTTTCATTGAATTCTTCCCTCCAGTTAAACACTGACAGAGTAAAAGTGTCTGTAAATGTTCTGTGCTTGAGTCACAGTGCCCCCTGCTGTACTACTAACAACCTGAGAGCTCAAGCTAAATTTACAGAGCCTCTTGTAACAGAATAATCCATTGACAGATTGCTTTGTGCAGATAAACTAATGCAAATCTATTCTTTCTCTGCAGACACTGATGAGTGCATGATGAGAACTCATAACTGTGGCATGGGCTTTGTGTGTGAGAATACGGTGGGCTCTTTCCTGTGTAATCCCAAACAGAAGTGCATCAGCGGCTTCACACAGGACTCTCATGGCAACTGTATTGGTAAGAGACTGTCCATGCTCTCCAGGCTGGGTAGCATTACATCCTATCTCAGGAACAGTAGACAGCTGATAGAGTTGGCCCTATTCTTTGTAAGGACAAATCTTAAGCAAAATGAGCCACTTTAGCATCAAACTTACTCTGTACTGTGCCTGTGTCTGTGTGTATTTCCATGCTCCAGTACTACTCGGATTCTTGAGATTTAACTGTCTTTTAACCAGGCTTTAACTATCTTGATATTTCTTAAGAGATTCAAACTAAAAGGATTTAAATCAAGTTTCTTTTCTTTATTTTTGCATTACAGTTATTGTGTTATGTAAAGCTTTCTGGGTGTTCCAAATAGGTGAAAAGGGGGCTAAAAGGGAGTGAGTGTTAACCAAACTAAAAACATACACCTAACCTGCGATGGCTTTGCTGGTGACTTGGTGGATATCAAGAGATTGTTAACATGGGTCTTTTGGGGCAGTGATTATGCACAACAATACGTTCGATCAGTCTATGTATAGTAAAGGCAGCAAGTCTGTGTACCTCATCTTTCTGACACAGTTTACACACATGATAAAACACAGTGGTCCATGAGTGGTAAAAGCTCTAACCTCTCCCGAGCACTTTATGCGATTAGCTCACTTCTGTATCTGTTTGGTAGGAAGGCTACCCAAAAAGTTATGGATTTGCATTTAAGGAGCCCAAACTCTAATGCTACTGAAACTCTATACTGTGGTGAAGACGACAACTGATTTTTTTCTGAAAAAAAGAAAAATCTTTTGAGTCTTGTGAGAGTAATGTATCAGAAATGACATATTCTAGTTACTTTATTTCACTCAAGGTCACTAAATCACTCATACTGTAAACTGTAAAGCTGCTACTTTGGTCATTTTAAACCACTTCAAAGTCACTTTATATTGTAAATTGTAAATTTAGACTGTTATTAACCTTTTTTTTTACCTCAAAGTGTATATTTACTCCCCTTACCTCAGTCTCAAAGTGTATATATATTTATTCTTCTTATTCCTACTCTTCCTATATTTATTTATTGTTCTTTTGCACTGTATGGAACTGGAGCCTCATCGTCTCGTCTCTCTTTATACTGAACTGTATATAGCAGAGATGACAATAAAGTTTACTTTGACTTTGACTTGA
>VUQG01028799.1:0-30129 GCA_015106755.1 Etia nguti | reverse complement strand
TGTGACATGGTTGAAGTCACCCGGGTGCTGAGTCTGTAACCAGGCTATGGCAGAGTGGATAGTGTCACATGCAGCCGTGGGGTTAGCAGAGGGAGGGACGTAAACAGCCACCAAGATGACATGAGTAAATTCCCTGGGCAAATAATACGGCTTGAGTCTGTACGGTGTCCTGCGAAAATTCTTCTCAATCTGCAAGTCACTGTTCCGCCACCACAACTGCTGCATCAAGACGAACTCGGGCTACACCGATCTCTTTGCCATTGAGACTGGTGTCAGGCCAGGATGCATCCTCTCACCCTTCCTGTTCCTAATGGCCCTCAACTTCATCATGAAGAAAGCCCTGGTCGGGCCAGATGCAGGCATCAACTTGGACGGAACAGTCGACTCACTGACCTTGATTTTGCAGATGATATAGCCCTGATGGCCGAAGATGGACACCACCTCCAGGATCCAACATCGAACCTGGCTGGAAAAGTCGGACATCAGTGCAGAAAAATAAAAAATCATGCACGTCAGCGTCCAGGCTGGTATGCCTAAGATCAAGATCAGTGGGCAAGAACTCGAGGTGGTTGAGAGGTTTGCATACGCTTCTGCAGTATTCCAACAAATGCAAAATATCTGGTCATCTGCCTCCATCTCAATCAACATCAAGCTTCATTGGTACGCCTCAATCATCATCCCAATGGAAATCTACGCATCTGAAAGGTGGAAAGCATCGGCCAGTATTACCAGGAAGGTGGACGTCTTCCATCAGTGCTGCCTTCGAAGGATAATGAAGATCCGGTACTTTGATCACGTCACCAATGAGTAGGTGCTACGACGAAGCAACCTTCCTCACCTCAGCATGATTATCGCACGCTGCTGCCAAAAACTTGCCAGGCACATCATCCGCATGGACGACAGCCACCTCCCAAACAAAGCATTCCGATGGGTTCCAAGTGGAGGCTGTGGCAGGGGACGGCCCCGGCTGACCTGGCGCTGGACCTTCCTTTATGACCTCAAAGCCCTTGGTTATTGATTTCCTATTATTTGTAGCTATAAATAGAAAAACAGAAAATTTCTGGCCTACTGTACCTGAAATACAGCCCTGTGATCCTCTAGCACCTGCTCCTCCATTTCTACCAGTTGAGAGACGGCTTCATGGAAAGTGAAGAGCTGTGGGGAAACCTCTTCCTCCTACAACAAACAAAACCAGTGCTGTGATTATGAATTTAAAACTGCAGGAAATATATGCAAATTTAAACTAAAAACGATTATGCTAGATAAATTCCAAGAAATAAAAATAATGTACCAAAACCCAGAGCTACTTCATTTACTTCTTTTATTAAATCCTAATGTTATTCAATATTCAGGCATGACCTTTTTCCAGATGAGACACCATCAGCAACAATGTGAATGAGGGGTTATGACATGAAAGTTAAAAAATAAAGTGACTGCAGAAAAAGGCAAGATCCATTGTTTATTCTATTGAAACTGTAGTTTTATATGGAAAGTAACTGTGCAAGAACCTGCAAGCAGACTTATAACTATCACAGTGCTGAATTGAACTCTGAACGTGGCAGGGAGCTAGAGTCAAGACATGAGAAGGTAGGAGGTATTTTGAATATTATTGTTTTCTGTGAGCCACATTTGTGGATCAGTGCAAGGTATCATCTGGCTCAGCAGTTCCCAGCTGACTGAAGTCAGCCTGTGGAAACCTAGCATCTATATTTTTCACACAGAGATGCTGTGGGTTCAGATGTTTTCTGTCACGGTAGCGTGCGTGGGCAGCAGATGTTCTTACGTTCTGTTCACAGAGCAGCTTCAGATCGTCTCTCTGTGGAGAGCTCCCCACTCCCCATTGAGCCTCCAGCACCTCCAGCTGCGTGATGTGTCCTCCCTGATGGCTCTCCATCATGGCCGCCGCAGGGTCCACTGTGAGCTCCTTCACCCTGACAAAACATCAGCACTGTGGGTAAACCAACAATATGATGACTGCAAACAACTGCTGAGGTGAGCAACAATGGTGTGTAGCTGTATACGAGAAATATACAGACGTGTTGTGTCGGTGACAAGTCGTTCAGCATGCCAAGAAAGCAGTGAAGAATACTGAGTTATGAGAAAGAAACATGATGATGATGATGATGAACTTCATGCAGGCTTTGGGAACTCAGGTCTGGAAAACAAGTCAAGTCAACAAATGACTGATGAAAGAAAGCCTAAAGAAATAAAACCAAAAAGTTCACACTTCTGCTGAATTTGGGATTTAGAGATGGAACAAAGTGGGTCACATGCATCATGATGGGTGACACAAAACAAAAATATATTGAATAAATAGGATGATACTGGTAAGACGCTGTAGTGATTTCTTTTTACTTTTTGCCAACAAATCTTATAGAAAGATCAGAACCCAGAGGAGGGAGTTCTCAAATGGTGTGCTGTGTGGAGAGATCAGGTTGTCGTGGCATTTCTTTTTGTTTTTTGCCAACTATACATTAATATGACACATCTTTTTTTAAATGAATTATTAACTTACTATTCATTTTAAATCAGTTTTATTAATGGTTTTCTGAAGATGCTTTATATTTTAAGGTAAAAGCCCACAACAACAGCGAGAGAACCCCAATAATTAGATGATGCCCTATGAGCAGCTTTGTTGAGGATCGCTCCTTTAACAGGAAGGTTATAGGTGCGGGTAGCGGTTTGCCAAGAATTTCTTGCAATTATATAATTTTTTTTTAATTGACAGAAAATGCCCTAATGCCCTTTTTTACTGTGCACCCATTATAAAAGCAGTATGAAGACGTGTATGTGGGATTAAAACACAATAAATGACAGTTAGTTTTCACAGCAACGAAGAAACTTCATCCAGTGCAACAGTGTAGCTCACTGGAGTGTTTTGGGATGGAAGTGCAAAAATATATAATACTTATATAAAGTAATACTTCATAGAAAAGTACAATTGTTATTGTTTTTTTCAAAAGGATTTGTTGACAAAAATAAAATAAGACTAACAAAAAAGTAAATAATTTAAAGCAATGAAAAAAAACTTTGTAAATAATAAGTAAAATGAGGCAGACAATGAATGAACTCATTTTAACCTTGGTTCACATGCCAACTAAATTAAATTTAATTCAGTTTTATTTATATATTGCCAAATCACAACAACAGTTGCCTCAAGGCACTTTATCTTGTAAACCCTACAATAATGATTACATTATGATTATGATGATTGAGGGGCCTCGTTAATGTTAGGAACCTCAATGATCTTTTTGGAAACGGACAAAACGGCTACCTGGGTTCATGCGAAATGCCAATATGGAGGTAACTAATTCTGCCGGACACTGTTAAGAGACATAGCAAAGTGATCATACTCATAGGTAGGGGAGAGCTCAGAGCGACCTCCTCCACCCCCACTCTGGGAGAAGGGAATGTCTGAGGGACTTATCCCAAATTCCTTTACTCTGGGAAAAAAAATAAAAAGCATGACAGGGGAGAGAAACACACATCAACAAGTGGAGGCAGGAGAGGATCATGTTATGTTACGTAGCCTTTTTTTATTTTACATTTTTATAAATTCATTCAACAGAGGAGAAAGACAAATGGGACACACAGATAACTCAGTATATTCCTGGTAAGAACTCAATATTTTCAAGAAAAATGAGATGACAAAATGTGTGTAATCTGGCTTTATGTTTCATGCAACTCCTCAAACACAAAATGTTAAAGAATTCTCTATGCACCATAGAGAATTCTCTATTCTCTATGGTGGTAATAAACAAATTTCAAAATTTCTGTTTATGATGGGCAGCCAATCAGAAAAAAGCTGGCTTAAAGTGAGAGAAGTTTGTTTCTCACAGTGAATTTACTAATGTTTTTTTTGACAGGTGAATCTTGTATAATAGATAAAACTATGGAAATTGAAATCAGCATAACAGGTCCACTTTAAAACTTTATGTTGATGCTTTTGACAAAGACTGAGAGTCAGGTCAGTTAGTGGAAAGTGAAGGTGTATAATTTTGAAATTATAACTCAATGTAGGATATGTGCATTCATCTTAATGTTATATTTGAAAACCTTTTTTTGCCTTTCAGCAGAATCTCTCCTACCTGTTGGCATATCTCAATGTGTTCAGTGTGTTTTCACAAGATGCCATCCCAGGAGAGATGGTTGCAATCTGTAAAAAGATGAGAGAGGTATTTACCAAAACTGCATCCAAATCTGTAATCACATTTTCTATTGTGGTTCTGTCTACAGTGGGTACATGTCGCTTTCTTACCATGCATGTTCTGGAATTTTCTCCTATGAACGAATCCCGCAGCACTTGGGTTAACTTGCTGGCTCTAAATGGAGTGTGTGGTTTGTTTCTGCCCAGGGCTCGAATACACTCCTGTAAACATACACCATGCCCAATTATACAAAAATTCTGGCTAACTAATTATAGTCATTTTTAAAAAGAATTTTTAAGGAGAACTAGGAAATATTTAGTATTTTTTTTCTCACATGATTTGCTGTTTCAAGTCAATTAAATATATCTGGGATTTTCTCGAGATTGCCATCTCCTCCTTCCCTGAAGAATCTTCCAAGAATCTTCTTTGTCGTCTTACAGTTTTTTTTATATCTATAGCCTATTTGTTGCATTTTGCTTGATGGTTGTTCTTCTGATTATACAGCAAAATGCCCCTAAAAGATATTCATGATCCTTTTTTCCTCCTGCCTGCCTGTCGCCACATCCATTGCTTCATATATCCACTATCCCTCCTCTGACATGTCTAAAAAATCCCACCCATCAAAGCTGCTCAACCTGAGCACCTTATTAAATCCTGTCCAGTCTGGTTACTCCTACAAAGCTCTTAGTATCTTCAACTCTGCCACCTCCAACTTGGCCTCCTGTCTTTCTGTCAGTGCCACTGTGTCCAAACCATACATCATACCAAGTCTCACAACCACCTTACCTTTCACTCTTGCTGCTATTCCTCTGTCACAAATGACCCCTAACAGTTGTCTTATTCAACTGCACCCTGCCTGGACTCGCTTCACCTCTCTTGTGCACTGTTGCTTTGCATGGTTAACCCCAAGTATTTGAACTCATCCACCTTCACTACCACCTCTGCTGCTTCCTTTTTCACTGCTTTACCTGTCTTCCTTTACTATAAAAACTGCTCATATCAGTGTTAATTAGATTTGCAGGAATTTATGAAAACCTTCACTGAGTTCCTAGGACTTTTCTGTTGTTCTGCAAAGTGGTCAGTCCACTCAGTCAATAACATTTTGTTATGTTGGCAGAGAAACTACCAGTTGTCGTCAATGGCAATCACTATAAAGGAGGTAACCCTCAGTAAAAGGCATTACCAAATTTTCAGGCCCACTTATAAAAGGTTTCTGTGAATGTATGTATATGTATATTTTGAAAAATGTAGAATAAATTAAAATTTTTGCACTCAATTCTTTTTTTTTAGCAAAGGTATGGTGTGCAATCATTTCACCCTGGAAAATGAACAGTTCAAAGAAATCTTTAAAAGCCCCAAATTATAATAACATTAATACCCAAAATGACTGTATGTAAACTTCTCAAATCACAACTATATGAGAAGCACAACACTAAAGAACAGAATATCTGTAGTACTGAAGTGAAGACCTTGAGTGCCAGCAGACTCTTGTTGATCTCTGCTCCCTCGAGGCGAGTCTGCCGGTCAGCGCTGGACGTGTCTGCCCCTCTCTCATTCCCCGCCAGGTCGATAAGAGAGAACTTTCCATGCATCTTCCCCCGCCGACGCAGGATGATCTGGAAAACAGCGTGACTCCGGGAGGAGTGAGCGTTGGCCGATGTCTGCCCAGACGTCCTGCAAGATGCATGGTGGGGGGTGTTCAGGGGGTTCATTCAGCGGTTCTCCTACTCAGATCTTGTTACTGTTTAGTGTTTTCACATGTCCACATGTGAAAAAAATCACATGTTTACCTGCAGCTGTTTCCCACTTCTATGAGTTTGAGGACGTCTTCTGTGCATTTCACCTCCCTCTCCTGCAGCCCCACCACCTGCACCTGCTGCTTCCCATCCTCCAGCACCCGTAACTTGGCTTTACGGTTTAACAGGTCAAACACCTTCAAACACAAATATGCTAAACTCACATTCTTTACTGAGTCAGAGTAGGAAGAAAATACATCTAACTCTGAGGCAGCAGCGTTAGCAGCATCAAAGCCTAATGAGGTAACATAAATTTATGAGGACTATAACTATCTAAAAATCATAAATACATACACACTAACGTGTAGGAAAATGTCAGCAAAACAAGTGCTTATTGACAGCCAAAACCCTTGTTTTCTACAATGCAAATGAAAATTATAAAGTGTAGACTCGCCTAAACATGCTTAAAATATATAGTGCCTAATATAATTACATGATTACTGACATTTTCAACTTAAATATTTAATTCAAGATACAAGTGTTATTTTTTTTATTTTATTTTTGAGCAGCATATTTGAAATGCTGGATTCCTCAAACAAAACAGTTAAACAGCTTCTTTTGCTTTTTATTCTCTCAACCAGCCTATTCCTGCTTTTCCTTTGCTCTGTCATGTAACTACAAAATTGTTAGAGCTAGCTTTAGGTTGTATCATTATGGAACTACACATCATAAGTACACATCTAAGCATTAACCTTCTCCCAGTCTCACAAAGACTGAGGACTGGACTCTGGAAAATGTCCCCTGATTTAATTTCCATTCCTTGTGCTGATCGTTCTTACCCCATGTAGTATTTTCCTAGCAGCACTTCTACCATGACAATCATTCACATGGTTACCTACCAGCCACTAATGCTGAGATGTGATTAACATAGTCTCTGAGCTGAGCTGCTGGTACCTGGTCATTTTTGCTGCTGGTAATGAACTGGTAATGAACTGCTCCTTTGCAGCAGTGGGAACACATGACCTTCCTTTCCTAGGGTAGTTCTCATTACAGCCAATTTTAATCAGAGCTGGTCCTTAAAGAAACTTTAAAACTTTTCTGTACTACCTGTCTTAATCTTTTGAAGTGATTCTTGTCATAATATTAATATTTACAGTAGTTCGTAAAAGTACTATTAAATATATAAATTAAATCTATTAATTCCATTCCTAAGATTGTGTTATGTTAAATCGCTTGACTTCATTTATTTTGATTTCACTCATGAGCCTCCACAGGGAGTGGAGAGGGGCTCACATGACAAGGAGATCCTGAAGTCCCTCTGTTGCTGCCCAAGAAGTGCAGTCTAAGTTATTAGCTCTCCCACTCGATTATGAAGCCTATCTCCCTGGCTTGAAGCACCAAAGGTTCAGAAGGCAAAACGAGACCACCAGTGAGAGTACATTCCACCTTGTGAATGCGAATATTCCATGTTATTTGTGTTGTTCTGAATGAACCGACTGAAAGGGAACAAAGTGTTATGTTTAATACTTCTGTTGCCTGGAGGAGAGGAATGGGGTAAAACACTAGCTTGCTCTGCTGTGCAGCTGGGCTTGGTGAAAAGCAGCTATCAGAGTGAGGCTAACTGTGATGACACGGGTGTGTATGTGCAAGTCCGGCCGCACATGTTATCACCTTAAAGGTGTGAATAGAGGTATTTTCAGCCAGGACATGCAGGTGTGTAATATCCCACAGTATATGTCCCATACTTCATATATATATATATATATATATATATATATATATATCTTATATATGTTCCTCTCTTTCAGGGAACAGAAGTTATAAAAATAACACTTTGTTTTCCAGTGACTGATTATATATAAATAAAGGAATCAAGCACATTGACATAAACAGTTAAATACAAATATTTGGTATTTCTGCTTGAAAATTGAAGTAAATGTCTCATCCTTCATCGTGTCTCTATCTTTGCGAATGAATTATTTAACCAGTTATTTTATTTGTATTACATATTAACTTACCACTTATAATGAGGTTTTCAATAACTGATCAGTCATGATAACACACATACCTTCCCACTGTAAATTTCAAAAAATGTGGCAAAAACTTGCAGGTCCAGCTTCTTATAATTTGGCTTCTTTAACATGAAAAAAACGTCTCTGGCTGCAGGGAGAGAAGGACACTCCTAAATGAACAGAGACCAGCAATAATAATCATCATAATGATAATAATAATAATCAGTAAAGCAGAAACTAACCAGACAGTGCATAGATCCCTTTAGAGCAGTCCTGGTTCTTTCCTGAGAAGTCCCCTCCCATCGTCTACAAGGAGACATGAGTTAGAACATGACACTAAAAACAAACTTCTCAAATCAAAGTCAAACACTCACGTGTGTTTTTCCACTTCCAGTTTGCCCGTATGCAAAGCACGTCGCCATTCCTCTCTCAAAAATGGTCTCAACTAGCGGCTGAGCAGTGAACCTGCAGGCGGAGTGTTTATTGGCAGCAGAATATTTGATTCAAGTGCTACAGCATAAAGAAAAAAGAAAAAACTGTGTACCTGTAAACCATTTCATTGGTGGAGTTCTCATCAAAGGCATAGTCAAATCGGAAAGTTTGGTTCTCCAGGTAGCGGGTCAAGTCAACTTTCTGCTTGGGCTCATGGACCATTACCACGTCCTTACTGGGAATGGTGATCACATCCAGATCCTTTGTTGATAACTCTGAAGAGACACAGTCATTGTTAATGACATTTTCTATTAATGGCCAAACTCAGGCTACAAAAAGATGCACCAAGGCTAAGACAAGCAGCAGTCTATAGACATCACTGTTACTTGTTTTTAATTAATCAACATTCAGAGATTTTTTTTTAAATACTTAAAATGGACAGAATTGGCACCACAACAGAAGAAATGACCTGTGCGTGTCCAAAAACAGGCAGCTCTGGTATAGTGGATGTGCACAATAAAAAACTTTTAGGGAGGCTTTCCACCTCCTCACAGGGGTCATCCCTGCAAACTACTTTGATTAGCTGTCTGAGCTTGAACTTGAACACAGGCTTCACAGTTTCTCTGAATACAGCTGCTACATAAAGCTGCTCTTACCTTTTTTATTGAGGGGACGTGCACGAACGCACACACATATCCTGTGCTCCTCAATCTGAAACATGAGAAGACATGAATAAATAGTGCAGTTTAGACCTTTGTATTGGCCATATGCGCTTTGTTGTTCTGTTTGGTGTTGTAAGGAAGTTAAAACACAAAAGGCATATGGGCATGGGACCTTCTGTTTTCATCTTTATTTCTCTTGTATTTCCTCCCCTCCACTTTTGCTTCTCAAATCTTCTGCTGACTTTTTCTTTGCCTCTTCACAACCTCCTTTCCTCCTCTGCCATCTTTTTCTTCTATACCTCCCTTCTGCTGGGCTTTTCTTCTACCTTCTCCTTATCTTAACTTCTCTATTCCCTTCCTTCTTTCTTGGCCCCCTATCCTACGGCCTCAAATTACCTCCTCGTTCCTTCTTTCTTCCAACATCCTCCGGTACCTCTCTACCTGATTTAGATCTACCCAGCAGATCTAAATCGGACTCACCAGATCGTTTGTGGTTAAAGGTCTGTAGTCCAGACTGGCTCTGAAGTCTCTGATCATGCACATAATCTCATAGTTTGGTAAATTAACGTCCACCTCCTGCAGTGGCACAGAAAACAAAAGTATTGATCACATAATGACAAAGACAATAAAAACATTCAGGAAGCATTTCAATTATCCGTGAATTAATTACTTCAAAATCAACATCCTAACATTTTGAGTGACACGTCACATACTTTTAGGCCTTTCGTCTAAATCAGCCAATTAGGAGCTACTTCCAGCCTGAGAATACTTTTGGAATCCACACAGTGCTCTCTAAAATTATTCTAAATAAAAAGAAAAATAGAAGAGTCCTTTGGTAGATCTTTTTTTGATTTTTAGTTCAAACTAACTATATGTTTTAACTCTAGGGCCACCTGCTCAGAACACTGTGAACCAAACACAGCTGCATAATCAAAAGAAAAAAACTAAAGTAACTGATTCCTTTAAAAGTTTGTGTTGTTTCAGTTGTTTTCAGAATTTAAACATTTTTTATTAAATGCTACATGAGCTGACTGATAAAACACAATGGTTATTAAATCTTCTCACAGTTTCAGTTAATATAACTTGATGAGTAATGTTTCTTTTATTTAGTTTTTTGGAGTATAATTATCCATGTCTTCTTTTTCACTTCACTCATGGTGTTCACAGTTTTGCTTATTTAACATGAGACTAAATTCAAAAAACCTGAGTAATGGATCTGTGAGCATAATGTAAGAGAACCTCTGAGGATGACAGAGCATGCATTACAGTTTCAATAATTTGCAACTGCAAATCTGGAACATTACCAGCACACTGTGAAAGAATGCAGACTACAGCCTACATACACAATAGAAATAAGCACAGAAAAAAAGCTCAATCCACACGACTAAAAATAAAAGTGCACATTAATTAAAGTCAAAATATTCAAGCAAAAATATATACAGTATATTTAATCTACTGAATTACTTGAACATTTGGGTTAACAGTACTGAGTCTAATTGTTTGTGATTAATTCTGTTTTTCAGTCAGTTTTCTTTGATAAAGAGACACAATACAACAGTATAGAGGGTAAAACTCCTGTTGTGTGAGAGGCAGCATTATTATCCATGTATTTTAGTTATGACTAGAAATTTTAACTTCCAGCATTTAGTTTTCAAAATCGGGGACTTTCTTTTTTAGAGTGGTGCTGGTGGTGGGGGTGGGGGGTAAGGCTTCATCACAGACTAAGCTTTGAAGTCATTTAGATGAAAAAGTGAAGATAGTAGACATTTTGCATTTTTGCAAATTTTGGAAGTGTTACAGTAGAAATAGTAAAACAGGTGGCCTCCAGGAGATGTCTTAAAAACCCTAGGAAAATGTGTTGGCAGGTATGCTATAAATCAGCTTCATATCTAGAAATAATTCTCAAACAAATGGTTCTCCACTCCAGACTGTGGTAATGTGTGTGTTGATGTGTGTATAATGTAAAGTACTGTAGCGTATGCTTGAGTTCTCACTTGTGCCCTCTTCTCTCTGAGCTCTTGTTGCTGAAGACGTCTCTTCTCTCGTTTTTCCTGCAGTTTCTCCACCTCCTTCACACAGTTAGATTTCCTCCGTGCTGAAAAGAAAGAAGCACAGTCGCCTAAAATATCAGCATCAAAAAAAAAAATGGTTACAGGCTGAAGTAACAGGTACTATTCCTTCTGATACATTAACAATTATTTTTGTTGATACTAACTCATAATGCCTTACATTTACTTTTACACGCACACAACGAGAGCTGCAGTTTTGCTGATGCTCTGACTCAGTCATCTGGGCACCACATAGACAAAACACTTCATACAATAGCAGACAAAAAGGAAAAAAGAAGAAATAAATCAAAAGAACTGTGTGTAGCTGAGTAGTTACACTAAGCTTTGTACACTTACCTGAAATCTAAATGGTTTAATAAATTTAATCAATCCTGTTCAACATTTATTAAATGTCCCACTTTAAAATCTCAAATTAAAAGTCAGTTTTTCTATTATACAAATTTCATGCATCACCTTAAATCAGTCATTCTCAATAATAAAGTGTAAAATGTACAATATCTAAAACTTTATATTATAAAGACTACATCCATTTATCCAATTCATAAATTGTAAAAATAATGTGTTGATAACTGTGAATGCCCCCTAACCTGGGTGTTTTTTTTAAATTGGCAACCAGTATTATTTTAAACGTGTTAAAAGTCCTGGGGTGTTCCTAAAACACATGGCAGTGATTTGATTGATTCAGTCCCTCAGCCCATATCTTGTCCAGCTCCATTCGTTATTCTGTGTCTGAGTTCATCTGTGTCATGATGTCTGCTCTGTTCTGTTCTTGCTTTCAGTGTATGCACATAGCCAGGCGGGCAGGTCTACAAACAACTTGCTAGATTTAACTGATTGTTTTGGTTTTTTTAATTAGACTGAATATGACTTTTTATTTACAGTATTTCTTTTTCCAAATGTTATGTTCTGAGTGTTATTTGAAGGCCTAATCTTATTTACATATTTATGGTAATTCAAACAGCAGCAGAGGAAAAACTTAAACAAGTGCTGCAGTATGAAGCCACAGTGAGTGAAAGAGCCTTTGACACCCTTAGACACACAGCTGTGTGGGAGCATGACATCACTGCTACAGAGAGCAACAACAGAGATGCTGGAAACTCCCTCCAGAGAATTTTAAACAGAGCCATGTGGACATGAATCCTCTCTCATATGAAGTTTCCAGATGGGGTGACTGTGTTACCGTTCTGCTGCTGTATCAGTGACTGGTTTACGGCAGGCTGGGGAACGATGGTTGGTGGGGGTGGCTCCGCAGCTTGGCTGTGCTGACTGGGACGTGCCCGGGTGGTTCCCACTGAGGCAGCTGAGGAGCACACGATCCATTGTAACTGCTCATCTCAAAACATTAAAAGGCCAGTTCACCTACATTATACAAAGTTAAACCCAAATTCTCTGGGAAAAGTGTTCACAGTGACCCTCTTATCCTTAACCTCTTAAATTTTCTGTGAGGTTTGTTCGTGCCAGTGTTTCTATGCTGGTTGCATCAAACCCACTGCACAAACTTAACCATTCATTTCATCTTAACTGACAGACTCATGAAGCAGGGGATTTTATCAAGCTTAGAAGAGTAAATACAACCAAACATGACTCTTTAATTCTAACAAAATGTGAACATACTTAACACTGAATTTTTTTCTTGTCAATTCACAGTTAAACATTCACAAGAAAGAAATTTCAGCACACCTATTGGATGTTTCTTACTAAAATGCACACTGGGGGTCACTACATTCTTACAAAACCCTTTTGTATACAAAGTTCTATCTTTGACTTTAATCACTTGGACTAATTATTGTATTGGGAAAATCTTGGAATGCCAAAAGAGTGACTTTAAGGTGAGTTAAAGAAGTTGTAGGGAAAATAACCCTCACTCACTCTGCTTCCCATAAACTCTTTTTTTTTAATATGATCGGGCAGCAACAACTGTACTGAAGTAGAAAATGATTAAATTATAAGCTTCGTATCTCAGATCTGTTAGTGGGTCAGGTTTAAATCAAACGTACCTCTGTTCTCCCGTGGGGTATTTTCAGCCTTGGGTATCGCTGTAATCCGTCTGGTCTATAAAGACCATAATCATCAGAGTTGAATGTAGAATGCAAGAAGGCAGTACATAAAGTTTGCAAGGAAAAATGTCCAAACTGACTTATAGCTGGTAAAAAAAAATACAGCATATTCTCTTCAAATCAGGAATAATAGTAATAATATTCTGTTAAAAGGTCATGTTCAAATAGGAGTGATTGATTAATGATGGCTGGTTTTGAGAAGCAGACCTTGGGTACTTTGCTGGTTTTGGCAACATTGGAGGGAGGAACAGGAGTCTCGGGACTCTGTGGTATCTCTTCATCAGGAGCTACATCTGGATTCAGAGCAAAGATGCTCTCCAGATCAATCTAAATCAGAAAAAAGAAACAAAGACCTTTGTTATCATTATAATCTTTGTTTAAGCAGGGGCTCAAGATCACCTAATCAAGCGCAAGAGGGGCTGTATTTACTGAGAACATCAATAAAGATGACACAAACACTTGGAAAAAAGTTTATCTTCGCAGTATGTGACAGCTTGGTCTGTCATCATATCTTTTATCAATAATATTTTTTCAATATTTGTACTTCTTTAGAAAGCTGTAATGATTTAAAGGTGAACACAGCCTCCCAATTGAACACCCAACATAAAAAAATGCTCAGATAATTCTGCCAGTGACAAGGTTCATTAAAACCTGCAATCTTTCTGATTGCCAGCAGGAGGCAAATCCTTTAGTTTTAAAAGAAGTTTGATTGCATAGAAGTCTGTGGGAAAATGGCCTACTAGTTTCAGGTCTTATTGAACACATATACAAAATTATGGTCCCAATTAGATTCTAAAATGAACAATGAGGCAGGTTTTGCCTTAAAGCAAGCCTACGTTGTGATTGTGAATGTAGTATCGCTAAATTTTCCAGTCTTTCCTAGTTTTGGTAAACCTTATTTATCACATCTGGTTTCAAAGCATCAACATTGCAATTCCAAAAAAGCTCACCTTTTGACATGAGGACTTTATTAAACAATGGGTCATGTGACGGTGTCTACTTCTATCTTTTGTAAGCATTCTATTCTTATACACTTTTCTCAAGCCATCGTGAGATACTTGGAGTGCACTGTATCGGGTACAGCAATACACCCCATACATTACAATAACATTGTGTTTTGTGTGGTCAGGATTCACGAAGCTGTTATATATAAAATAAAGAAATGGCCTATTTTGCAAGTATCTTCATGACTCTGTTATATTGTAGCTGCTCCTTGTTTTATATTACGATCAATCCAGTCCTTTTTGGCTACTTAAAATATCTTTACAGTACTGTGTCATATTTGTTGCAATTTCTGCTTCTCTCTTGGTCAGATCGCTCCTTAAAAAGCCATTTTTAGTATCAATAAGAGTTTTAAACCTCGATAAATAAAGCGTATATAAAAGTCACTTTGACAAAATTGATTGCAGCATCTGCTCTCTGACAGGGATGTTGTTTCTGGCTCAGAATGCTTTGATATCATTCACGAGAGATATGTTTAAGATATGTTTCACAGGTTATAGGCCAGCAACTCATTTACAACAGTTTAAATACCGGCTATCATTTTTTGGCAGACAATCACTTTTTGGTCACTTCATCAGCAACACAAATAAAATTACAGACAGGTGCCATGTTTGAAAGTTAATTAAAGTTAAATGAAAGAGTTTAGGTGGAACCTCTCAGGGACTCTGACAAAAATTCAAAAAGAGAATTACAAATTACACAAATTACAAATCACTACATTTTAGGACATAATGAATGAATCCGAGTGCAGAGGTAGCTGTACCTCTTTCCCTTTGGTGTCTCCGTTCTCAATCCATTCCACTGTCACACTCTCATTGTCTTCATGCAGTGATGTGACCATCGCCTGGTGTATTCGTCCTGCAGAGAGGATACAGAAGGATGCTAGGCCTTTGCAGTGCTGGACGAGACTGTAGAGCCAGTGCTTATAGAGACACCAACTTATGAGCCATAAAGCTAATGTTCAGTACCTAGGCCTGAGAATATTTTGTGCAATATCTTACAACAAATAAACTGATCCATCAGTCTTTCAGTGTCTACAGGGAGAAGTTAAAGCCTAAAATAAGGATGCTGATATGCTAAATGGGTGTGGCTGATGAAAGATGATGTTAAGACTGTCAATCACACTACTTCAAGAGCAGCTTACTGACTGTTAACTGGGTTCTTGGCCACCAGTCAATTATTAAAATACACAGAGCAGGTTGAAAGTCGTGCGATTTTTTTACTGAGATGAAATACAGTTAGAGATGAAAGGCCCCACTCAGCCATCCATCAGCCCTGGTTCACAGGCTACCGCTGCGTGGTGCATGATGCAGTGCAGACTTGTGCCTGCATCCCGTCCTCTAACCGGAGGTGTTTCGGCCATGAAGCAATAGACGGGAGGAAGGAGAGGGAGGACGGCAGGGTAGGTGTCAACCGGACAGCAGGTGGACGGACCCGCCCGCAGCCCTGCAGTCAGGTCGACCCATTGGCGTATGTCTGCATCACTGACAGACGGCAGCAGTACCGTGTCAAAGACTATTTGTGTCGTTTTTGAGACTCTGACACTTCGCTCGTCGACCTTTTTAATGCGACATTCCTGTGAATGACAGTGTAGCAGCCTGCTAGCTAGCAAAAACATCCGGCTGCAGTGAGCGGTACCGTTAGCTGCTCTCATGCGGACCGGCCGGATGGAGAGCGGTGTGTCTGAGTGTGCATGTGTGAGCGGAGCATGCTACGTACCGTCGCTCCGTTTTATCTCCACGTAAATGCCAACGAATATCTTCCCGAACATCCCGGCCATCGCTCCCGGTATGCCGTTTATTGAGCGCTCCACTCTAAGTTGTGTGATACTGCGGAGACTGAGGTCATTAGCGGTCTGTCAGGAGAGAGACAGGAGGAGAGTAGCAGGTGCGCATGCGCGACTGATGTCTTCCCCTACAATTTCAACCCAATAAATACATAAATAATAAAAAAAGGACTACTGTCGTTAAATTTATAACAAAAAATCGCATTGTAATCCTGTTGTAGTTAGTAATATTAACGAAATATTGAGATACTTTACTTTTATTTCCATTTTCTGTAACTTGGACATTATAATTATTATAGGGCAGAAAATTAGATTAATATATCTTTTTTTTTTTTTTTTATTAAAAAAAATCAGTAATCTAAGCTAATCAATCAATCCAAGCTAATAAACTTTTCGATTTTGGACTGATTCAGAACCTTAGAGGCCTGACAGGCGACACTCTGTCCTCTCCAGTTTTTGGTGACTGTGAAACAGGACAGAAATGAACGAGTACAGTTTATACCAAAATGTGCATCTATTTAAAAATTGTGTCAATTCTGTTCATTGTCTTTTTTGTTATGTTTTGTCATAGCTAAAAGAGAGCGACTGTAAAATGTATACATCACATCATTTCTTTTTAATATAACGAATTAAGATGTATTCATTACAAATAATAATAATAAACAAATGCATACAAATAATAATAATCATCATCATAATCATAATCATAATAATAATAATAATAATAATTTACAAAAACACGTTAACTGTGACAGTATGAAGGCAGACAGAAGACCATAACACATATGGTGACATAACTGATTGACAAATATCATTTTTATGACTTACTACTAAAAGTTTTTTTAAACTAGCATTATTGTAAGGACAGTCACTGAACATTAAGTCATTTTATTAAATCAATGCTAAATAATTTTTATGGAAGCTAAATTTAAAGCAGATTTTTCAAAGTAACATTTTCAACCAGGGCTGATTATTCTTGACTTTCCTTATGGTTACAGAAACCCCAAAATTGTTCACTCACTTTATTCTATTTTAAGCCAGTCTGAGCTTCTGACAAAACAAAAAAGTTGCTATCGTCCCAATCACTTGACCATAGAGTAGTAGTAGGAAATTTCAGAACTGAATTTGTTGTACTAATGACATCTTATCAAGCTGGAGCTCCCGAGAGTGGCCCATTATTTCATAAGTGTTTGTAGTAGTTTGTAATCTTTGTAATCTTTGATTTTATACACTGGTGACCATGGAAGTGATCGAAACACCTGAATTCAGTGATTTTGGATGGGTGAGTGAATAATATACTGTAATGTACATGCTATGATACACTTATATCCTCTAATACACAACTGATTGGAGGTCACTTGTGGGGCTCCACAGGGTGGCATTGAACCCTGTGACAACTATTCAAATTTCACTTTATTTTATGATGATAAAAATTTCTATTTGCTTTGAGAAAGGTTCTGATTTAAAGGGAATTGAAATGTTTGGTTCAATATACATAAATTGTCACTGAATTATAGCGGTTTGATTGTGGTTACACTGTTTTTGTTCAGTCATGTAGATAAGTATACATTTATATATGTTGCATGCATTAACTTCTATAACATATTGAAAACTGACTCTAGAGGAAGACTGATTACACAGAAGGCAAGGCTTTATTTTGATTGAGTCTCATTTCTTAGAAACTTTATCCAAACTAAATCCAAAAACTAGACACTCAAACTCAAAAGTAGCCCAGAGGTGTATACTAGGAATCCAACTGAACACAGCCATTTTTTGTTGTTGTTGTTTTTCCCCCCGCATAAGCTGGCATGACAAATCCCAAAACACCAGCTGGGAATAATGGGCCACATGATGATTGATATCAACTTTCTTTGTTAATCAGGGCTTTCGGCTTCAGACTCTGTGTGTGCTCACATAAAAAGGGGGATTTCATGCATCTTTTGACTTATTTTCCACACAAAATGATCACTATGTGACACCTACTCCAATTAGAGATGTCATCAGATGATGACAAAACTGTGAATTAAAATCTATATAGGATATAAAAGGATAACAGTAAAATGCAACTGTTATCCTAAATTAATTAAATGAATCCCATTTATTCTCTGCTAAAGGAGGTAACAAAAAACAAAACAAAACACAGAAAATTCTTTTCTTAGTATTTGCAAAAATTCACCAAGGACTTTTGGGTTCTGTTATCAGTTATATCTAAATTCCCACGTCATGTTTTTAAATAACTGAATTTGTGTTTTAAATAAGCTTGTGGCACTTTCTCTCACTTTCTGGGCTCAGAGCTTTGGCTCAGTTCTCACAGCAGAAAAGTCATCCTCACTACCCTTATTGCAATTCTCAAATCAGTGTTGTCATTGTTTTATACATACTGCTATTGTTTCTACACATACTTCAATATTAAAGATATTTATTACTGTGTTGATGCACTTCTCACTTGAGTCTGACAGCTCATCAAAACAGTTTGTACTTTTGTCGTTTACAATTCTAGGTCTGTCACTTTCCTGAATACTGTCCAGCAGTGCATTTGTGTTTTCAATCAAGTTACTGTAAAATTACAAGTACAGTAACACAACGTCAGAATGTTTACTTACAACAAATGGAAATACATACTTCTAGTCTTGTGTCACAGCTGCTCATCTAAATTTCCCTTTCTAGCATGTACTAAGAATGCTCTACTGGGCTGATATCTGGTGACTGGAGTGTAGTGTTTTTCAGTGTTCTTTTATCTAATTTTGTTGAGTCCGTGCAAATTGTAGCCTCAGTTTCCAGTTCTTAACTGACAGGTGTGGCTCCTAGAGATGCTCTTCTGCATAGCTTGTTTGTAATGAGTGCTTTTTTGAGTTACTGTTTCCTTTCAAAAAGCTCAAAGTAATCTGTCCATTCTCCTCTGATATCAAGTGTTTTCAGCCAGACAACTGTCGCTCACTGGATGTTTTCTCATATCAGCCCATTCCCTGTAAACCCTGCATGTGATTGCGTGGGAAAATCATAGTACATCTACAGTGTCTGAAATACTCTGACATCAAAAACCACGCCATATCCAATCATCTTTCTTCCTTATTCCGATGCTTGGTTTCAACATCAGTTCTTAACATCTGATGCTATGTTCTCAGATTGTACATACTTTCTTTTTCTGTTTTCGTGTAGCAGTATTTTGCTTTTCTCCATTTCATCAGTTTTGTAAAATTTCAAATAAATCCTTCCCATTTCTTTTTTTCTGAAAAAAAAGTACTCTACATTGGCCTTCATTTTTGAAGAACTCTTTCCAAAGTCAGTAAGGTTTTGAAAAAAAAACAACCCAAACATTTTATTGACTCAGTCTTTAAAGGTCAGTGAATGGTTTTTATTCATTTACCACAGAGTTGATGTGCTTGATTGACCATTCATGTTTCAATAAAAGTGAAAACGATTTTGATCATTGGAGCATTTTTTTGACAGGTTACTCTATGTTATGAAAAATTCCCTAACTGTTTTGAAAACTGGATTATGAGTGGCAAGAAAGACTTTTCTGCTGTGAGAACTGAGTCAAATTGATTGAGAAAGACTGTAAAAGTTTCCTCTAATTGGTTTTAATAAAGCCTGGAGACCAGTAGAGGGAGCTGCTGTCTTAAAAAAAGATGAGTATCACATGGGCTTGGGGAAAATATCTGATTTTAAACTTGCTCCAACCTGCAGTTGGAGATGATACATGTATTTTGGATGAGTAACCACAACTCTTTCTTGTTCTTGTTCTTGTTCTCGTTTTTCAGTCACTTAAAACATCTTTTAAAAATACCCTTCCAAAACATTAAGTGCTATTATCACATGAAGTGATGCCAGTTTAGGGAGCTGGAAGATTTTAGATAAGGAAAATTGAGATTTTTTTCTACCAACTACCAACAACTTTTCTACTACTATGAAGTCTGATGACCTTTGGTGTAGGGATTCATTTTTTTAAGGACAGTACAAGCACACCCAGAAAATGCTACCTTGCATTATAAATCATTAATAATTAAAGTGATTTAATAGAATAGAATAGAATAACTCTTTATTGTCATTGTACATGTACAACGAAACTGTGGAAGAGAACAGAAGGGGGTTGTATATTTTGGCAAAAAGGCTCTGAGAGGTTTTTAAAAATTAAAAGTAAATTACATGAGAGCAAAAACACCTTAAAACATGAGCCTTTTTAAATTTACTATTTATTTTAAGAGCTGAATTTAATTCAATAATTAATCAACAATTTCAGATTTTAAAAAAAGTCAGTACTTTATAACCTCTTAGTACACACTCACAAGCAACTTTGTCCAAATGTTGGCACAAGTATGTAATCAGCCAGTCATATGGCAGCATCTCAGTCCATTTAGGCATGTAGATATGATCAAGACGACATTCTGAAGTTCAAACTGAGCATCAAAATGGTGATGGAAGGTGACTTTAAGGCTTTAATGTATAATTCTCTCAGAATGGCTGTCACAGCGGAAAAAAGTATGCAGAACTGAACTCACAGGTTGAACTTTGAAGCAGACGACTTACAGCAGCAGAAGATTGCACTTGGTGCCACTCCTATCAGATAAGAACAGAAAACTGAGGCTACAATTCAGAAGGGTTTATCAAAACTAGGAAATAGAATACTGGAAAAAAAATTGGATAGTAGGGTCAGAATAAAAGCATGGATCCTTCCTGACTTGTATCAGAGGTTCAGGCTGCTGCTGATGGTGTAATGGTGTGGGGGATGTTTTCTTGGCAATTTTGAGCCCCTTAGTGCCAACTGAGCATCGTTTAAATGCCACAGCCTACCTGAGTATTATCTGATGTCTGCTTCCAGTAAGATAATCCACCATGTTACAAAGCTTTGATCATCTGAAATTGGTTTCAGCGTACTCAAATGGGCTCCAAAGTCACCAGAGCTCAGTCCAATACGGCATCTTTGTGATCTGGTGGAATGGGGCAGCTGATACATCTGCAGTAACTGTGTGATGCTATTGTATCATGGACTAAAATCGCTGAGGGATTAAGGGAGTTCTGAAGGTAAAAGGGGGTCCTAGCAAGTCACTGATGAGTTTTTGCCTGAAATTGCAAATAATTAAACATAGTGATTAGGGGGCACTTTTCTAACATGCCGGATGCAAATGTGAGAGTGCAGTGTAAACCCACAGTTTGTATTTTATGAATTTCTCTTTTGGAAATATGAAATGAGAATACAGATAAAGCTCATATCAAAGACAACTTTATAGTTATATGAATGTAGAAGTATTGCGATCTCCAGAGCAGTCATTCTTCCTCTAGTGAAGGCTGAAGACTTGTAGTGCCCAGGTTCTCCAAAGGACACAGAGCTCACACTAGAACCAGCCAGCAAAGAAGATGCTCATGTTGGTGTTGACTGGAGAAGAGGAAGGGGCAGTTTGTGATAAAATTAATTAAATTCAAATTAAAAGCTTTGCCTCCCTTCCTGTTCAATTTTAACAATACCTTATTGATGACTCATCTACAATTTGCATTAATAAATATTTTCAGAAGAACTCTATGTGCACATTTTAATTTGCTGTGGGGGAAAACAGTAAAACAAAGTGTTAATTCAGCTGGGCACTATAGTTTTTAAAGCACAGTAGTGGGAATTATTTTCAACAGTGGTTAAATATCTATTTGCTCCTCTTGTATTTCTGGATGTAAGACAGTGACATAGTGGAGCAATGTGTCTGTTTATGATTAGAGAACCAGTTAACCTCAGGACTAATTTAAGCTAAATGTTAATGTGTCTTTCCACAGATACTATGCAAGATACTTCACATTCAAAAGTGAAACCACCAGACATTCATTAAACCTGGATTCTTGTTAAGAGCCAATAGGGGGCGCCTCATCAGGTGGCAAAACGCCTGTTTTTTTCTGTTGTTTGAGGTCCTTTTTTCTCCTCCTTTCCTGACGAGTTTTTGTTCAGTTGCTAGTTTCACACCACATTAAATAAAAATTCAAGTTCATTTTGTAAATTATGGTCATTATTAGAGTGAAAAAAGATTATAAACTATACATTTCAGTCAGTTTGACTGTCAGATTCAGATGATTTTAAAATACAAAGAAGGTGACAATGAAAAGCCTCTGCTTATTCATGATGCCACTTTTGACTGAATCTTTTTGACTCTTGATAATTTACAAAATGAACATGTTGTATTCAGTGCAGTGTGACTGTAAACGTATCTGGAGAGCCTTTACTGATGTTATAGATAAAGTGAGAAGCAGGGATTTTTTTTCTCTTGTAATTTTAGATAATCTGATTTCTTTGTGTAATCAGTACAGTTGCCTCCTGCTGGTCATTAGAAAGAATGCAGATTTTGGGTAGGAAAAAACCTCAGTTTAAAGTAAGTATTTTATCACTCAATTGTTGCCCCACTATCTGTAAGATAAAGTAACAAAACAAACAAACAAAAAAAACAACAACTTTTATTTCATCATATATTAACCAGGTAATAATTTTCTATGTACTGAAATTTTAAACACCTTCGTTGCAGTACAAGTCAAATACAATTCTTGTTTCATGGACTGGGAGATACAAGGTCAATACCAAACCTAGAACATGTACTAAATATAGACTGTTCTATTCAACATAGATGTAAGTAAAAAAAAATTTTTTATGAATAATGCAAGGGCTTATGTATTCATTTATTTATTTTTTATAGAACAACTCAAGGAACACAACCTAAAAAGCTAAGTGGCCATCCAATTTCATAGGATACATTTAAGCATTTTTGATACCATAAACAAATGTGGCAGATCTCCACAACTTTGAAGCTGTAACCACAAAGGGTATGGCATTATTTCTTGAAAAGCAATTGATGATTGACTTTTAAGTAGATCATTGTGTCTCTAAAAATGTATTCTCTTGATTATTTTTGCATACTTATAATACATGCCTTGACTGTGGTTTGGCACTTGTATTTTGTAAGAAATATGAAGCCATATATTACATTTTTATTATTATTACCTTTTTAGTGGCTCTAGAGTGTAATTTTTAAGACATTTGCCTTACACACAAAAGATTTCCAGTTTCAAACTGAGAGGAAACACAAGTCCTTGGGAGGGTTGTGTCAGGAATGGCATCTGGTGTAAAAATCAGTGCCAAATCAAAGATGTAGATCCATCATCACTCAGTTCAGTTCAGTTTAGTTAGATTCATATAGTGCTAAATCACAACTACATTCACCTTAAGGGATTTTAGATTGTAAAGTAAATACCCTACAATAATAGAGAGAAAACCTAAACAAACAGACAACTGTCCATGAGCAAGCACATGCCAACAGTGGGAAGGAGAAACTCCCTTTTAACAGGAAGAAACCTCCGTCAGACCCTGGTAGGGGGAGGAGCCATCTGTCAAGACTGGTTGGGGATGAGGGGAGGAAGACATCAACTTTTTTCAAGTACAATATTTGATCTTGCCTTATCGGCACTCAGCTTTGGACACCTAACTGGATTTTGATCATTTGTTTGATCGATTTTTTGATGGATCTTTTGTGATAGAAGTGAGGTGCTCCAAATATATCAGCCTTCCACTCAGCAGCCTTCAATAGCCCGTCCTAAGTTTTTAGCCATCACATCATGCAACAACACATCAGTCCACAGTAGACTTCTTCCCACTGTACCCCTTTTCACCCCATCATTAGCAACACCCTTTTCCTCTGCCCCCCACACAGACGGACAAGCACACAAACACATCCCCTCGCTCCATCCTGTCCCTGATTTGTCGGCCATCGCTGTCTCTTGTTTCCCCAGCAACGGCAGCCTCCCCTGCCAGACCTGCGAGTGTGCTTTCTTCTATTTGCTTTGGTTTCTGGAGGATTTATGGGCCCACATTATTTTGCTGGCGTTGTGTCTAGGTGTGGATGAATACCGGGGTTTAGGGAATACACTGCTGCATGTTCTACAGTAAAAATGCAATTACATTTTTGAAAGCAATTATGTTTCCATAACAAGATGCAAACTCTGGTTATTTAACCAAAGTTCTCTGACATTTGCGTGTCATAGGAAATGTCCTCCTTAGCTTGGAAATGCTGATTGAACCCAGACCGACTATGCTTGCATACATATTTGTGCAGATAATTCGCATTATTTTACATACCAATATTCCATGTAGTGCAGCTTCTGCAAGCAGGAGATCTATTTTGCAATCATGGATAATTCATGACGTGCACAGACACCGCATATGAAAGTCCTCTGAAGATGCTTTGGGACAGGGAAACTCCCCTTTCTTCCACTTACTTTCACTTAGTTAAGGCCTGGCTTTTTGTGTTTACTGCCTGGAAATTCACACATTGAAGTAATGTCAAATACATGACTCATTTAAATCAGCCATCGGTGTTCAAGTTCTTCCTCCTGCAGTTTTGTGCAGATGTGGAATGAACAGTGTTGACATCTCTACCCAACTGAATCAAGTGGTGATCTACAGAAAGATATAGTGGTGGCTGGCGCTATTTATTTAATTTGGTTTTCTTTATTGTCGAAAAATATAGGCCAAAGAGCACAGCTGCAAATAAGAAAAAATAAAAATATTCTAAAAAGTAGAACTATAAAGTAGAATTTATAATATTTAAAATATTCTGTAGACTGAGGTTTGTATTCTCTTACATCTGCCATAAAACCAACAGCATTTCATAAAAAGAACATTAGACCAACAGTTAGACACGGTGGTGGCAGTGTGATGGTCTGGAGCTGCTTCGCTGGATTCATGAGAACTGCTGCTCACTGGATATTTGCTCTTTTTCAGTCCATTAACTGCAAACCTATCTGGATGTACAGGAAACACAGGAAGTTAGTAATTTAAACACAAAATTACGGTTTTGGCTAAGGTTATTATACAGTTTTTCTCAAGAACATCTTGTTTTTTTTGTTTTCTTTTTCCAGCTGTTTTGTACCATTTGGGTATCCATGCCCTTTTGATGGATCGCAGATGCTCACAGCACTGGTGTCAGCTTGAATATTTGTACCAGGTTTCATAAATAGGAAAATACATGACCCACCGAAACATTCTTGTCCTGAAGAATTTAGTAACAGCCACAGGGGAAGTTATATTTCAAAACAGGTGCTTTTAGTTGCTGAGAATGCTTATGCACTTTAAAAATCCAAAGTTTATTTGTAATAGATCGTTTTCCCAATGCTGCATTGATACTTATATCTAAACACTAATTTGCCATTTACATTGATGTGTATGCCTGTCATGTCAGTTGTCAGAACGTTGCGCACTCTGAGCTAACCCGTGAAGGCACATGTGATTAACGGCCTGCACTGTAATTGCACCAAATTCACTGCCAATTAAAATTCCCTGTCAAATCTGAAGGTCTGTGCTCAAGTTCCAAGCCTGAAAGGTCTGAGCAGTTCTCTGTAAGGACAAAGGGGCCAATCGAATTACCATCCATTTTACTGATTTCATTGCCACAGTAGAGGCCACGGAAGCAGAGCATCTTCAGGCAGGTAATGGTTTCTGGCAACGATGGGCCCCTTCGTCTAGTTCACTGGAGCTGCAACATCACCCCAGGGTTTTATTGGTAGTTAGAGCAATCATTTCTCCTCTTGATGTCATTTGATGAAAAAAAAGTTATGCTTTAGTTAACCTCATCCGCTGCTCTTTTGTGCATAAAAAATCTATGCTATTGTATGTCCGCTCAATCAAACAATGTCCTGTTTAACTGCATAGGTCATTTCAATGTGAAATGGGATCATTTAGAAATATATGAGAGAGATTTGCTTTTATTCAAGCCACAAATTCACTGAAAAGATGCACTACATAATGGGGATTGTCAGGGAGCAGGCCAGAGACCTTTAATTGGAAGATTAGAAACTGAAAGGAGGAGGAGGAAGAAAAAGAAGAAGAGCAGGAGGGGGAGGATGCTGCTGCAGTGTTTAGGGGTGAGAGCAGCGGGAGACCTCTCCAGGGATAGGGTGCTTTACTTTGAAGTGCGTGGTAGGACTGTGCAGCACAAAATCCCCCAGTCCTCAGTCTACCAGGCTTTTCTTTGCTGCCGTATTTGCTCATTATGTTTTCATGGGCTGATTCTCGACGCCTGAGTGGAATCTTTTGGCTCAGGAGAGACAAACTCCAGGGGAATAGGAATGAGGCAGAGACGCTCGTGTATTTTCAGGTCAGCTGTCTACATGGATTGATATGACTGACATCAAAAACGCTACAATGACATGTTAAGAATATGTTACTGTGATTCTTTGATTGAAAACTCACACTGAGCTGCCTTATATGAACCACTCTATCTCAGTTCAGTCTATAAGTAGAATAACGAGCCCTGATCATTAGCATCGCTTTATATTTCTTCATGCTCATTTGGCCACATTAAATGTTCTCGTCTTGGGTCTTGTCTGAGTGCTCCTGCCTCCTTATCCAGCAAAGCATTTTCTTCAAATTATGTCACACAAATGACAAATGAGAAATCGGTAAAATCATCTTACTTTAAATGATGCTGCGCAGACAACTAATGTTCTGAAATGCTGTTTTGGTCAGTCTTCATTCTTTGTTTTCAAATCATTGTCTTTGTTTACTTTAATATCCGTCAAATGCACTGATTTGCAAAAAGAAAGAAATATTGCTGATGTAAATTAACATATCAGTTCCCTAAAAAATATTCTCCCTTTTTTCATCTTATAATTACATTTATTTACCCACTGATGATAAAAGTAATTTAGATTTTAAATCCAGTTTTGCAACTGAAAATGGATGGCGATGAGTTTGTATTTTAAATTATCTTAAAAAAAAATAATTTTATTTTAGTTTTAAGATTTGAGTGCATATACAGTGATTATATGCCCTGTGAAAAAGATTTTTATTTCCATGTATATTTGCAGATGTTTTAATAAATGCTGCACCTATTTTCCAAAATTCAGGAATGGATTTTCAACTTTTGTTCTTTTAAGATAACATTTATTGTGCATCTAAATCATTAAAAATACCTTAAAGCTTTTAAATGCATTAATTCATTATTATCCTCTTGGTGTGAAGCCCTGATTTTGCATGTTAATGAAAGAAGTCCTCTTAAGGGTACATGTGAGGTTATTTAGTAAATGAATTCCATGTTTGAGGTACAAATTCCATTTGGCATGCAAATCCTTGAAAATATCTTTTGTTTACATCCGAAAACATTCCAGACTTTAATTCCAACCAATATCATAATGATTTATTGAAATATACCATAAAAAAAATACTTGTCTTATTGTTTTCAAAATAAATGAATTTAAAAATATAATAATAATATGTTTTCTAGTTATTAGTTGAACCAAGTGATCACTTGGTAAAAATGTGCATTTATTGTTGAGCATGTTTAAAGTTTTTTGATAAAGAGGAAGGTTTTAGGTTTTAGTAAATTCAGCCTGGTGAACTTTAATTTTCAGAGGGAGCTGATTGACTCAGTCAAAGCCAACACATTTTTCTTTCTGACCTGATGATGAGTCCAAACCAAACCTATTTGGTTTAGCTCTAATGAGATGCATTAGAGTGGTGTGGCACAGAAATTCAATACTCCAAGCAATCCTTTCTCCACCAGGCAACTACCAAGTAGACCAGAGTGTGAGCTAAATTTTGGGGAATCTTTTTTTTCTCTAACTGCTATGAAATCTTATCATTTTTACTTCTGAAACTTGTTTTTACTTCTGACAATTGGTGTCTTGTCAGATGATGTTTGCACAGTTTTTAACATTATTCCATTAATCCCTCTCTGCTGGCCTATCCAATATCTGCAGCTCTCGTGCCCTTCTTGTTGCACTGCTTGTCACTTATTTTAATATGGCTGTTTTTCATGGTGTGATGATAAAGCCATTATCTACCCTATTCAAAAACTGTCACACGCTGCCACAGAGCGGGTAACAATTAATTTTCTCTAGTGACGATACCTAAGCGATTCCCTATCTTGAGATAAAATTTCTTTGTCAGCTTTTATATGAAAATGTATATTTCACAAACGAGTGTGCGCCATTCAATTTGGCACACATAGCTGTGCTCACAATCCATTTGATTCCCTTCAGTGGGGCCCCAGAGCTGTCAGCCGGTGAGTCAGTGGGATGCTATGGGTTGTGACAAACTGCAGCAGATGATAGTTAAGAGGTGATGGCAAACGATTGTGGTGCTCTGAGGAGAGGAGAAATTGCCATTGTATAAGTAATGCTATACTTTGCAAAAAAGTCAAAACGTGGCTACCATTTTTGTGAAAACACTCAAATTTGGCTTTTTGAATCCCCCCCCCCCCCCCCAAAAAAAAAAAAAAAAAAAAAAAAAAAATAACAAAAAAAAAAAAAAAAAAAAAAAAAAAAAAAAAAAAAAAAAAAAAAAAAAAAAAAAAAAAAAAAAAAAAAAAAGGATTCACAAAAAACACTAAAAACACAACAAAAACCACATAAACAAAAAGTGACCACAAGCATGTGACTAGAAATGCCACAGTGAGCACAAGAATTCCAGAAGAAATTAAAAATCATTAAAGAATCATCAAAGAAGGCAAAAATAAGTCACAAACAGCTCAAAAATACAATTAAAGAGATGCAAAATTACTAAAAGAGCCAAACAATCCAAAGAGAACTAAAACCAGCAGATGAAGAAGAAAATGGCCACAGCCTTCACAATCATTCCGTGACTCATTCAGTCTGGGGGGGTCAGCCTTCTCAGTGGGGTGGGACCTTTTACATGTGTGTACGGAGGGGGTGCTTTTGTCTCACAATCTGCCTATGGCTGCTGTAGCTGCTATTTATTGAAAGGTTTCAGACTGTAGTAGAATCATTAAAGTTGCTTATTTGGCATTTATTGCACTGAAAAAATGGCAAATGTTAAAAAAAAATGTGCAGTTTGTTAAGAATATGTGCCTTTAATTTGAAATCAATTTAAAGACATTTCCTGAGCCTGTGCTCCCCATTCAGAAGTTCCTAAACATGTCTGAGGGTTATTTAAAGGCATTTAACGGAAACTCTCGTTAACCATAAATAATCTGAATGCACAGGTGAGCTAACAGACATCATCAGCTGCCCGCACTCATTCACAGCAAACATGGATTAGTATGAACCGGTCTGGTTTACAAAAGATACCCAAACTTACCTTAAAGCTGAGACTTCTACACACCTTCAGGACCAGACCCTTACCGGGGTTTTGCCGGATTTATCGGTGAAACAACGCGAGAAGAGCCGCTGCACTTTGCCGGTCCTCCGTCGGGATGAGTTCCAGTGTCATCGCCAGCAGAGAAGCAGCCCGCTGCGCTCCTCCGTGCGCCTCCGTCTCACTTCTCCTTCCGTCTGCTCCGGACTGACTGATGCACTCAGAGTCCCCACTGCAACATTATCAGCAGCGCAGGTCGCACGGTCTCTAGCTTGTAACTAGGTAACAGCTCTGCTGCCGCACACAGTCAAATAGGAGGTGTTAAAATCCTTTGGTGTGTGCGTGTGTGTGTCGTCCCCGTGTGTGCACAGTCTGTGAATGTGACTGTAGCAGTGCAGGTATCCTTTCAAAGCCCAAAGAACCATTAAAAAGTGCAGGTGTATGATACTTTAAATTAAACACTTTAGTTAGAGAGCTGCCTGGCAGGAATGTATAAGTACCTCCCTCTACTCTAAATAACAGTCAGCCTGCACTTTGAAAATTAGGACCTTACAGAAAAGATGACATAACGGGAGATATGCCTTCTTCATCCCCAAAATATCACAAAGAGCACAAAAGAAGGCAGGAAAAAGTCATAAGAAATGACAAGTACAACACAAAAATATACAGAATGATGGGAAACAGAACATATAGCAGAAAAGGGGGTTTAAAAATTAAAATAAAAAAGAGTAAACAGATTAAAATTACAAAAATCCAGAGGAATAAAAATCCAGAGGAATAAAAATCAGAATCTACCAAAACTATAAATAGCCTTCAGTTGGGTTCATAATTTGTTGGACAAAGATGTAGCAGACAGACATTTGTCATTTGCTTTTGTACGCCACCAAAGTGGCTTTTAATTAAAAAAGCCCACATGTGTCAGGGACCCAGGGTCCATGAGCAGTGTGGACTCATATTATATTTTATGTGTTGTGCTGCTGTTCCTGTGTTTCCATGCTTGTATGTATAGGCAGGTGTGTGTGTGTGTGTGTGTGGGTGCAGCTGTATCTGATAGGCCGGGTGACAGGCACCTTCAGGCCTGGTGGGTGTGGCCCTGCCAGGTGGCTGGCCACACCTGAAGATGATGCCACACACCTGCAGCTGATCAGCCTCGTCGGGGGAGCTACTT
>VUQG01028797.1:0-15800 GCA_015106755.1 Etia nguti | reverse complement strand
CAATAGTTGTTGTTGTGGGGGTTAATTCCAGCCCCCCCCCCCCCCCCCACCCCCCCACCCCCCCACACACACACACCCACACACACACACATATGCACACACATGCACAGGTGACAGTGATACTGTGCCATAAAACTGTAATAATTTTATTACAGCTTTGTTCATGTAACACAAGTTCACAGCAATAGTGACCTCAAGAAAAGATTATAGATATGAACTCAATGATCCAATCTTTCCCTCTATGAGCAAGCACTCAGCTACAGTGGCAGGAAGTAGGGAAAGCGGAGAAACAGGAAAAAAGCACAAATCACAGGAGACAAAAAACATTAAAGTTAATAACATGCAGTAGGTGGAGTGAGTGAGGTTCTCACCCCAGCAGCCTGAGTCTGTAGCAGCATAATGCTGACAGAGGGTGACCTGATCCAAGTTTTTACAAATGCACAAATGAATTTTTATGAGAGTTGCGTAATGCAAATGTCTGACGCCCCTGCATTGGTCATCTTTAACCTACCAGGTCCCCAACACAAGGCAAATGTCATTTCAGGCAGCACTGATGTTCAAAGAGCACGGAACTGAACTTAGCAAGAGCGTGTTGTGTGTGCTGTCTGCTGCATGCTGTCTCCACGCAGCACCTTTACTGTATTTCCAGTGGTCAGAAGGCTTCGGAAGTAGGACTACTTCCTGCCGTGCGATACATGTGGGAAAGGACAAGAGAGGGTTTTTACCTTCTCTTGTCATAACCAGAATCTGGTTCCACAAGAGAGGAAACTGAAAATTAAAGGTTCTACTGCCCTTCTACATTTTTAAAGAATAGTTGACACTCCAGAAAGTCTGATCTACAAATAAAATGGAACCTACAAGAAGTTCAATGTGATTAACAATATAAAGCAAACTTTAAAGCATCCATCAAAGGCTGCCTTAAATGTCAGTCTCCAAAATGTACACTATCCTGTGGTTGGTTATGTTTAGTTGGTTTAGTTGGTTGTTTAGCAAATGAGCATTAAACTGAGATTCAGTGAAAAGGGAGGCAGTAAAACACAGCAAACATTTTTGTGGGTCAGTGACAGAAGTTTTTGAGGGAATGTAAAAAAAAAAAACATTTTTCCCCCTAGAGCTAAAGCTTCATGAAGCAGTGCTGGAATCTGTAAATCCAGCCTTAAGCATTCCAACATGCACGTACACATTTATGATCCTTACACATGACATTTAAAGTTAGTTACTTTCGTTCAGCCTTATATGTTCCTGTGAGGCAAAGAACAGAGAGCAAGACAGAGGAAAGACAGGACGGGACAAAGGAAGAAACAAGGAGAAGAGATTAAAAAGTCTTCAAAAGAAAAGGGAAGAAACCACAGATATGGTGGTGATATCAAGATGAAGCTTATTTGGATGAAAGAAGTCAAAGCAGGGTCAGTTGGCACCTGTGTGTGTGTGTGTGTGTGTGTGTGTGTGTGTGTGTGTGTAGGTGTGTGTGTGTGTAGGTGTGTGTGTGTGCGTGTGTCTAGAAAATCCAGCCTGTGTTGGACCAAACTTCCCCCCAATTAAAGCCTATTTAGGCTGACAGAGGCTAATACCCTAACACAAAAAAATCCACCTCTTTCCTTGCATCTTCTGTGAAAGGGTTTAGTGTAACCAACAGGCAGACAAAGGGAGACAAAGAACCGGAATGATGGAGGGGAAATGGGTCAGAACCGATTCTGATCTTGAATGGCGTCACTGGTACCATGACACTGTCACTTCCCCCTGGCATACAGCTTCTTCTCTGAACTCCCTGATGCATCCCACTTGCTCTTTCTTTCTTCCCTCCATCTCTTCCAATGTTGTCTGTCTTTGTGCCAGCAGGGCTCTGTGCCATCAAAGACTCTTTGAAAACTTACTGGTCACATTTTCTTGGAGCATCAGAGTTTTCTTGAAGGCCTGGAACATTAAAAAGAAAAACAAACTGCCCAATCTTATTAATCTGCATGTCTGATTTTACACTTTCGATGACAAAGAGACAGCATCAAATAGGTTAGTCTGTATCATTCACAATAACTCTCAGAGGGTTAGTCTTTCTCTGTACTTCCCCTGGCATTTTGCTCTTATTGCACATCATTTAATCCAATAAAAAGAACTACTGAAGGGGGAACTGGTTTGCTAAGCAAGCTTGAGTGCTTAGTCGGGACAATATAAAGCAGACTTCTGCCATTTTACTGCCTACAAAACATTCCTTTTGTGTGGAGCAGTCAATACTCCAGCAGATTAGGGTTAAATGAACTGGTGCACAAAGCTGACAAATTTCTGCACTTCAAAAAGCACTGATCCAGAGAGCAAGATTAGAACACTTAAGACAGCTTGCTATTACTTAACATATAATTGTGGGGATTTAGCTCATCCCTTCAGTTGGATCCACTGACTCACATTAAATCACTTTATAGTCAGCAGTAAGTGGAATTTTTCAGGCACTGCAGACAAGCCCAAAGTTAGACTATGCAAAGTAGTGCAAAGCAGATGACTGCTTTTTCAAGGCAGTCAACATCAGCAGTGCATTAAGTTCATAGAGGCTTGTTTGCAAAAACCAAAAAACTGAGCTGACCTTCTTCTGGCTAATGTTCGATAATGTTAACACATTCAAATTCAAGTCTATCTTGTTTTGACAGGGTAAAGTCAAACTTCCAGGGTTGATCTGGTTAGCTGGCAATGTTAAAATTTCTTTATCAGCTAATTTTACAAGCTAACTGTCTTCAAACTATGTGCAGCTGGATAAACATATCTTGCTTTTTAATACTATCCCTGGTAAAACCATATCATTATTCTTAAAATATAACATCTCCAGCTAGTATGATGAGACTGATCTATAAATCAAACAGCATTTATTTCATTGACCAGTACATCAGTAAATCGATTTTCATCATGTACAAGTCCACTGTCATCATTATTCTGTGTACAGTATATACTCTGGTCTCCAAGTTGTTGTACAGACACATAACATACAGTAATGTTCAAGGCTGTCAGACAACGGTAAAAGAAGGTGAACAACTAGGTGGACACCAAAAATATGACTGGTTGGCGAGCAGTTGCTTGCTGTTGCTAGGTGAAATTAGTGAAATTTAGTTGCTAGAAAATTTTTTGTTGTTGCTCATTAATTGTAAGGAAGACGATGACTCGTTTGAAAATACTCACCAACTACTCGCGAAGCAGTAGTGATACTGTGAAGAGTACAAAGCAAAGTAGAAACAGAAGCTGCTCGCCTTCAAATTAAAAGTTGTTCCTTAGTTTGTTGATTTCTGCAGTAAGGCACAGATTTTATTTCAAAGGAGAACCTTCCCTGTTTCTGTTCTAATGTTGCACTTTAGTAGTAAGTGTCACTACTGCTCTGTAGAGAGTTACCGTTTCTGTTTGAACACAAAGAGGTTTTTGGTGAAGCACAATTTTTGAAACCACTTTCACCCAACAACTGCCAACAACCTCTAAGACCTATACTCACCAGCCAGTAGGGTAATACAGATTTTTCCCTAGCAACCAGTGGTTGCCAAGGGATTGCTGACTGATTATAACCCAATTTCACGGCAAAGCGTGTAATAGACATACCAGTCCACCATGTCCAGTTCACACTTTCCCTTTCCAAAGCATGAAATGGACACGTATGCAGAAGTTGCAGTACCATCAGGGGAAGATTATATATTTAGAGCTAAGAAGTCGCTACTGACCAAGGAAGTACATTCAAGGGTCTTTCTATGCCACAAATGATTAAGCTAGGTGGCTAATATGTTTTTACATATAAATGTGTTAGTAATGTCTGTTTAAATGTTTTCCCGTGATTATTGTCATGTTGGGTTGAAATAATATATCTTCCTCTGCTGTTGCTGCAACTTACTGCAGCTTACTAAACAGTTTAACCGGTGTGTCTATTTGACGCTTTGGATTTGCTAACTGGTCTCGAGGTCTGTGTGTGATGAGGCTTAATTTCTCCATCTCTAAAGTCTTTCCTCCATGAAGATCACATTTGACGACCTCCCCTGGACCCTTAATGACGAGTCATGACACCTCAGTATATATTGATAAAGACCTTCAGAGTAGTTTTGGGGGTTTTCCAAGGGTAGCTAAATAGGCAGCTGATGCACACCCAGTCATTTTATTCAATCAGCAGGCCTGAAATATGACAAGATCTCAGTTCAGAAAAGAGCTTCTAGGGTTACTCCTATTAGGCTTTTAATGGGTAAAGAGTTAAACACAGGACAAATAACATGCCACTGATCATGTTTGTCCAATTTTGAGAATTTCTGAGGGCAGCAATAACTTCCACAACTATATATGGGATATGAGAATCAGCATAGTGACCTGATGAGAAAAAAAAACAACTAATCTTGGTGAAATCACACATTACATCTTATTGGCTGGTGTGAAACAGTCTCCTTTATGAACTCTAGTGTGTTTTTTATAATCTTGAATGTTTTTTGATTGTACCTATTTTTGTAAATAGTTATACATTTTATTCTAACTGGGAGATTTTTTTCTTTACAGTCTCTTCTTCTTCTTCCCCCTCTCCTTCTTTTTCTCCCACATAAATCTGTTCTGTCTTTCTCCCACATAACTTTCCAAGATATAAAGTTTATTTATACGAACCCAGGGGAAAAGTTAGTTGTGTCATGTTTTTTTTCTTCTTTTCATTTTCCTTTTCATTTTTTTTACAGTTCCCAGACATGTAACCATGTTTAGTGTTCAATGGCACTTCAGCAGGGTTTGTTTTATTCAGCTCCACCGCCCAAACTGTTGTTTTGTAGAAGATGGGAATGCCACCAGTGGGACCAGAGTAAAATGAAAACAGAAGAATTAAATGTTGGAGATAATGAGCAGCAAGCCAAAAAAAGTGTTTAATAGACACAGAGGCAGTTACAGTTAATCCACCAGGGGATAAAAAGTTTTATGGGCAGGGCGGGGTTTAAGGGTTATCCCCAACTTTATTCACAAAACCAACACATGGTGGAAAAAAAAAACACTTTACGCACATTTTCCCTTCCAATCTCTCTTCAGTCCAGGCGACATTAGTTATTATAAGCTCTTTCCAAAAAAATATATAAAAAAGGTCAGAATGGATTGCACCGTTAAACCCAGAGCAAGTCCACTTCTGGATACGTGCCAAAACCTATTGTGTTACGCAGGAATATTTGGTCCTAAGCCAGCTAGAGAGACTTATCCAGGATTACAATCTCATACGTGCGGGCATTCACCTATATGTAACGTCACCACATCACCACCACCCTTTCCACTCGTCTGTTGATCTCAGGCCACAAGGCTCTGACAGAATGCTTTATTTAGACCTATTTGGGAAACTGAAAACACAGGGCCCTTGTGCTGTGTGAAGTCAGAGTCATGAAGACAGAAAGCCAGCTTAGCTGGAAGGGGTATACAGTAAGTGCTGGACCTCCCACCAATCCGAATCACACATACTGACTGAAGATGAAAGCACTCAGAGAGTGCACACCACGACAAATGCTGCAAACATTGTTGTTCCTTAAAATATATGGGACGTTTTGTAGCTGGACAATGTAACTGGATCTGTCTTCCTTTGATATAACTGAGGAACATTTCTACTACGGGACAGACATGTTGCTACTTTCTTATCAGAGCCTCGGGACAAAACATCGCTGATTCTAAGCGAGTGCCTCTTGTACTGTTGTTACAATCTGTATTCTCTGTCTGCATGTTCAGATGGTAAAGACAAAAAAGCTGCTTGTTCAGATAAGAAAATCAAAGCAACGAGGCAAAAACACACAGCTGGATAATGCTGTCCTTTTTAACAGCTAGGAGATGTTACAGCGATGATCCCCAGCATGTACAGGATTAATTGCCTGTGATTACTTTGCTCAAAAAGTGCCTTTCTCTTAACTTCAGGCACTCACACATAGAAGTAATGGAAAAGTTTTCCAGGACTCAAACAAAGGTAAGGAAAAGTAAGAAACAAAAGATCTGGCACTGCTCACAAAGGTGGAGCACATCTTGAGGTTTGGAGCTTAATGACCCTAATTGCATTTGGCTTCACTGCCAAATGGTAATTCACTCTACAACCAGCTCACAAAAGCTAATTAATGGTCTAAACAACAGTGGCACTTTTTATGAAAATGGTGCATGCAGGGAGTTTGGTTGGAGAAACAACCAGCCAAAGAACAACTGCAACCACAGAAGCCTTTAGCACAATCAACAGCAAACACATGGAAAGACATGTAATAGTGACAGACCCCATTTATGTCTCTCAGTGTGTACTCAGTGCTGTGGGTTACTTAAATGGTATGTAAAGTATGTATGTATGCACTGGTATTTAAGGTTTTTGTCAGAGCTATGATGTTGCTCATTCACATTAGTGAGAAGACATCTGGCAATCCCAATTTATTATTTTTCAACATGCAGCTGTTGTGAAGGAGCTCATTCTCCCCCAAACCAAATTTGGCTTCCAAAACCAACTGACCTATGGATGAAAACAAGAAAAATCAATGAGGGGAAAAAATACAAAAATCCAGTCCCAACAGGATGCATATTTGCTGAAAACTCTCAGCAGAAAATACTGTAGGAGCTCGTACAGCGAGGCACCGATACCAATGGATACCTCGTATGAGCAGGTGGGATTTCACACACAAGTATTATATTGCACCCTAGGATTAGCATGCATTGAAATCTGAGTTACATGTGTATGTACAATCAAACTAGTTTATTCATTATCTTATTGCTACATTTCTTGTGTTTTGCTTAAAGAAAACCAGCTGAAAAATAAACAGAACAAAAACAATTCAGCTGTTTATTCAGTGATCATTGTGTGAGCATATGACCTAAAATTCTCCATGACTCAGAGGATCAGTGAAGATTTTATGATGCTCTGTCTGACTCTTCTGACCCCGAACCTCGTGTGGTAGAGATCAGACTCAAGGAAATTTCACATAATTCCTCACAATCATCTTTGCATCACTTTATCAATTTCTCTTTGATTATTACATCCCCATTCCTGCAAAAGATTCCAAAAAAGATCCTGTGCAAAATATACTGGTTCACTGATGTATTGACCAATTGTTGCTATTAGTTTGTCGGCCTTGTTGACTGATCTGGTTAATGCCAAATGTTATGGCTGGTGGCCAATATTTATGTGTTGCATCAAATCAGTTTTATGCTGGATAAATGTTTAATGATAGTGAGATGAAACGCTCCAAAACTATCAGAAAGCATCATGATGAAGATTTAAAGGGCACAAAGGGAAAAATATATAACAGGAAAAACTTCTTGAGATTTCATAAATACTGTAGCCCTAGGAGACTTTGAATATAAACATAATGCAGTGATTTGAAAATCGTTTAAATTTTAGTCAAAATTTAACATATCAAATTCATAAACTACTTTCATAAATTCTTCTTTTTTTTAAGATTAGAAACTCATTTAGAGTTTAGAGGGAATTACACTGTTACACTGTGCTGCATGCCACGTGTGCCAGTGGACTTCTGTAGCATCACAGATGCTGGCTTTTGAGATGTGTGATGATAACAAGGTAACTGTTGTCTGATGACTCTGATCTTTAGTCTTTAGGAGGATGGAGCTTGTGGATGTTATGATTTCCAAAATGAATTTCAAAGGGGAGCACAGGTAAGGAATCGTCACCCTCATTGTAAGAAGAGCTGGGCTTCCATCTACGATCCTGCCGTTTTCAACACTTTTCAATTAGTCCAAGCCCAGATCAGCTCAGATTGTCAGTACTTTGTGGTGCTGTGACGTCCTCTTGAACTGTTTTGCGCCCACAGCTCATCTACTCAGCCACCGTAAATTCTTCTGTTCCCTAAAAATGAATATCAAGTTGGGATTTTGACAAGCTGAAGGCAGGAGCACTACCAAGAGGAAGGCAGGGGCACCACCAATGGGGGGGCGGGGGGCACTGGCCACCCCCCAAAATTTACTGCCCCCCCGACAAGACTGTCCTATGTTGGTAATACTTTTAATAAACATGAGCACAAGAGAGAGAAAGACACCCTTCAATGAGTTGAGATGTTAACTTATCTTGTTATTTAAAACAGATTATTATGGATTTCAAAATCTTATTTGGTTTTCACATGTACCCATTTTCAGTGAAATTAACTTGAATAGCAACAAATTAAGTAGCCATATATTTCTTTTCTGTCTCTCTTTTTTTGCCATATTTTTCAAGTATAACCTATATTTGACAACAGTATAATAAAACTGGAAATTCTGTTTTTGGTGTGCCAGCCCAATATTTTTAGTGGCCCCCATATGGCCACCCCTATTAAAAAATTCTGGAGGCACCCCTGGCTAGTGGAGATCTACTGTATACTGCAGAGGCGCAAGTGCAAAGTAATAAGTGGGATGTGCACTGAGAGACCAAAAAATAACAGACACACTAAAATTCTTTGACTGAGCCTCAGATTTTACTCACACCTCATATATTAGTGATAACATGATAAATTAGAGCATGTGTCATCTTTTCAGAATACACTGTACACAGTATTTATTATGTTAGCATTACATATAAATTCTTGCCTCTGTACGTCACTACTGTGGATTTTAAATCAAACAATAAAGATGGTGAAACACTCAGAATAATAACAATTACAAAAATCCTGATATTTGTACTCTTTAAGGATAAAGAGGACAAACGATCTGAAAAAGAAATAAAGGACAAAACTAATGATTATTTTTAACACAGCTTATATTTCAAACCATTTAGAACTTTTTTCCCTAATGTGTACTGATACAGACTATCTGCCACATCCAGCCAGCTGCAGAGGGTTCACACCTCTTCCCTTTTCCTCTTCCTCCAATTCTATCACCTCCCATAATAATGCCGGCCAATTGATTTATGTGATAAGGTGATGATCAACATAACTGTAATCGGCACAGCTGCTTCAGAGTGACCAAAAAAAAGAAAAAAAAGAAAGAAAAAGAAAACGAGAAGCACTTCATTTGGATTGACAGGCTTATCCCAGCTGACAGCTGTTAGGGAAGCTATGAGTCCACAGTGTGAAAACAGACTTGGCTGGACGGCCTGACCAGTGGAACATTTGATTCAGACGATTTTGCGTCCTCGATTGTTCATCGTCTCAGTTGGGAGGCTTTAATCTCCTCTACGGAAATAATTGGGAGGCAGTGAGGGAGTTAATTGTGTTTTCCACTGATGAATCATCAGGAAGTATTGGTGCCCCCCCTGCACACACACATACACACACATGATTATGCAGAAGTGAACACAGGGAACACAAAACACACATTTTCTATACACTTTCAGCATGTATGGTGATGAATGCATTCACACAAACACACACACACAGAGTCAGGCTGGCATTCATACACACACACAGACCACACACATACTGTACACTCACACTTTGCGTGTTCACCTAAACCCTTGCAGAGTAAAACAAACTGTAAACAATACACAATAAAAAAAGACACAAGCACATAAGCCACTGTGCCTCTCTCTCTTTTCGTATCATTCTCATTTTCAGCCTCTCTCACCCTCTCTGATACTTCATTTCACCCATTTCAAAAGATTAAGAGACCAATTAGTAAAGCTCTCACGGCGGTTATTACCACGCTGGGAACTGGAGAGAGAAGAAATCCCCGTCTCTCCTCTTCCAAAAGAAGGATTTCTCTCTCATTGTCGCCAGGTTGGGAGCGAAGGATGTGGGGTGTATTTGGAGTGCTGCTGATGTGGTAATTTTGGCTCGGAAACAATGCTGCGCTGTGTAAAGAAGGGGTTTTGGAGGGAAGTAGCGGAGCTGGTGTTTTTTGCTGTGTGTGTGCTCATATGTGATACACACACTCACGTTAAGGTGACATCATGGCATCGCTCCGAAGGCCACACTAGGTTCCAGATGAAGGAGGAAACATCGAATTAACTCCGAATCAGGACGTGGACACAGATGCTTTGTGTGATTGTAACAAGCAGCAGGACAGACAGAGTGGGAACAGACTGGGAACAGAGTGGGAACAGAGTGGGAACAGAGTGGGAACAGAGGGGTTTTCCTGTGCGAGTGTTGTTGGAAAACAAATAAAGGGAAAATGATTTAAGCATTAAAAAGTTGGTCAAAACTATGAAAAAATAAACTTCTCAAAGCAGCTGTAACATTTGCTTCCCTGTGGTGTCAAAGAATATTTTTTATCAAAGCTGCCGATGTGTCAGAGTGTCACACGAGGTTTCTTTAGGTTCTTGAAAAAAGATACATACAGGATACCCTTCTGGACCCTTCTGACTCTGTGCATGGTGTGGAGAGGATTTTCAGCATGGGCAGTAGCTTTCTTGTTTTGACTGCTCTGACTTTTATAACATTATCGTGTTAGTGCAGAAAGCAGTTTGGCTGCAGTGCATCATCATGCTTTGATTTCTGGCCCATCCAAAAATTTCCTGGATGCTGGAATTATGTAAAGAATTTTAATGCCATAACTCTGCATTTCAGGACTGCATAGTTCACAGTCTTTTCAGATTTTCAGCATTTTCTCATCTAACATGAAAATAAAAGTTAAATAAGAGTAGGCTGACCATCTTTAATTATTATGATTATAATTTCATTATTTGTAGACCTACATGCATGTCCCTACAGGAACACTGTAGTTACAATGCAGTGCTTAACAAGCACTTCATAGCTGACTGTAGAGCAGCATTTCGGACTGTATGATAATTTTCTTATGGATATTATTGGACATTTCTGTACCTACAAAGTACCCCCTGATGGACTACAGAACAGTGGATCAATAAACTGCCTTTTTGATTTTATCTACAAAAAAACAAATCAAGTTTGCCTTCTTCTCCTGCTGTTATCATGGTACCGGTTAGTTACACTTAAGCCCCGAGGCCTGCACTGAGAAAAGGGGGCGTGTCCAAATGAAGCCCATGTTGAGGTCAGTATCGTTCTTCAGAATATCACATGACCAAAGATAAACGAGGCTACTCTGAAATTACGTGACTGCCTCGTTATGTGTGTCAAGCTGTCAAAAACACACAGGAATTATTATTTTTTGTGTGAACTGGATCTGAGGTGATTCCGAGGATCATCATGAGCTTGCAAGGACATTGTAAGCACATGATGGTGCCACCAAAAAAAAGGCAAAAAATATCAGCAGTTAGGGAGCATTTTGACATGATATCTCCCAATAATAACACACATCTTCTCAAAAGAATCTTAGAGAGGATGGCTAGTTACAGTAGATATATATATATTCTACAGAACATCATATGGTACATAGACCATAAATATCTACTGGCTTGTAGCCCACATGTATTATCACAGCAGTCCAGCTGTACATCGATTGACCAGCAGATGTCAGTACTTCCAAATGAACTTTTGAACGGGGCTTCATGTGATCTTTCTTTTGTTGAAACCATTAACCACAAAGATTCAACATATTCACAAGATTTCATCACACCATAGATGAAGAAAAGGGCAAATGTTAAAATAATACTATTTAATGCTGTTTTAACTTCAAATGTTCCTCTCATGTCCACTTATGTTTACTAATTGTATAATAAATCATTTGGAAGGTTTAAGCAGGTTTAACCATGTGAAAAGGAAAGTTCTGAATCTGTGCAGTCCAGTATAAAACTAAGTACACCCTCGCTGTCTCCAGAGGCAGAGGGTAAGTAGCAGCAAGGTGCTGCTGATAAAATGTACTTGATTAATTAATCAGCAGCAAGTGTGAGCAGCTCTGTAGAAGCGACAGGTTTGGGCAGTTTGCTTGACTGGAGCATTAAGGTGTGTGCTGAGACAATGGAACAGTCTTCTTAGGAGTGGATGTCCCAGGAAATTCACCCTAGGCTCAGACCATGTAATACTCAGAGGAACTGCAAAAAACCCAAGAGTCACACCCGAGAGTCTACAGGCCTCAGCTAGCATGTTAGATGTTAAAGTATATGACAGTAAATTAGAGAAAGACTGAGCAAGTATGACTTGTTTGCAAGCCTCTTCTCTATAAAAAGAACATACCAGCATAGCTTAGGTTTGGAAACTTATATGTGAACAAACTGCCAGATTTCAAGTCCTTTGTATAGGTGAGACCAAAGCAGAGATGCTTGCCTATATTGCACAGCACCATGTGTGGCCAAAACCCGACATAGGATCTCAGCACATATACCTCATACTAAGTGTCATGCACGCTGAAGGAGAGGTCATGATTTGGTTTTGCCCTGTAACCGCAAAACTGGGGCACCTTTCAGTTACTGAGTCAACCATGAACGTTGTATACCAAAGTATTCATGTGAGACGATCTGTCTAAATGTTTGGCCTATGACCATGAAATAGGACAATGATCCCAAGAACACCAACAAATCCCGTGTATCTTAAAATAAATAAATCTGCATGGACAGTAAGGGTGAGCAATATATTTTATTTGTTGTGACTTTTTTGTACCACATTAGGCACATATACACGCTTAATAACTTAAGTAAATTTACATAAATTATCAAATATTTTACATTATTTTAGTTTAAGACTTTATTAGAGTTTTTAATCATCCATTGAAACATCATTCTTCTGTAGATGAAAGAAATGTGAAGCTGCCACTAATTTTTTTAAATAAAGCATGAAGCTACTGCTACATCAAGTAAGACAAAAAAAAAATCCTAAGCCAATGCCAAAATTTATTTTTGGCACAGTGAACAAAACTCAGGCATACTTGAGTGTGTTTATGTGTTAATTATACAGTGTTGTCACTACCTGCTTGCCAATTTGCTAGCAGGTGATGGCAGAAAGACAGATTCTCACTTGTGCTGAGACATGAAGTAGCCTGGCTCTGCCCTCCTTTTCATCAGCTCTTATTATTATCCTCGACATAACTGTGAAGAAGTCATTAAAAATCCTTCGCAATACAGACACAAGTGCTTAACAGGCCCGAGCCGGGGTGAAACCGAGAGGTTATAAAAGTTCTGAGGCTGCTATCAAGAAGCACTAACTTCTGGTTTGTCTAATTAATCTGTCTGAGTGTATTTGGCACCGGGACCTGGCTGAGCAGTTAACTATCAAAGCTTGATGATACGTCTGAATAATTTCAAAACCAATCAGTCAAACTGTTAAACCTACAGTTAAGAGTCATGAATTTATGTGCTCAAAGTGGTCCGGATTGGAGTCTTTGGCAAGCCTATGCTGGTCCCTGGGCCTTATGTTTGACACCCCTGCTTTAAAGCTTGTGAGCTGTGCATGTTTGTGGCTTTTTACTCCTGCCCAGAGGAGAGGACGCTTTCATTGACTTATTCTTTTATTTAGTGATCAACTTCTAGGTTTTGTTGTATTTCATTCTACTGGTTTAATTATTATTGAAAATACTTGTTTTCGCAGCTTTGTCTCCTTATCTCCTGTTCAAACTCAGAAATGTTTTGTTACTTCTCTAATATCCCCTGAAGTTTTATGGGAACGTAACAACTTTGCTCTGGAGTGATGGACAAACACAGAGGGCAGGTATGAGAGCCTCGGGTGATCGTATTAGGAATGTTTCATGTCTTTGATCTCATGCAGATCCTAGAGTAGAAAAAACCCTTTCAGATAACAGGCGATTAGAGCAGTTTGATTTCTCACTGCTGTTATTTTTTTAATATACTCTAACTTTGATATTTGGAACTTTGTCCATGTTTAAAATGAACATCCAGCATTGTAATAGAATATACATTAGAGAAAAGCATGAGTAAAAGCAGAATAGTGCCACATTAAGTCACATATTCTCCAAATAATTATTTATGTTACTGAATGATCTAATATTTTTTAAATTAATCAATTAGAGATCAATAAATACAATTAAAATCTGTAAAATAGCATAACCACCGAATCTGAAGTTTTCACACATACACATAATTTTTGCATGGCTCAGTTCTCATATACTGAACACACACACACACACACACAAACACACACACACACACACACACACACACACACACACACGAACTACAAACAGATTCTGATTAAAACATGCAGATTTTCTTCCATTTCATGAACTGTGAGCAGATGAATTAACATCCAGAAGAGACAACTTTGCTTTTAAAACATATCAACATATGTGAAATTACAACGGGAATCCAGAGAATAGGAGAAAATATTACTGTGAGCGCTCACAACAGGTGATTCAAACCCTCTGTAGAGTGGACTGTTGCATAAATTGCATAAGCTGTTGTTGATACGAGTTATGATAATGGCGCCATCTGGTGGCCATATTCCTAAATGCCACCGGGACACATTCGGTGAAAAGAGCGATTTCTGTGATGGTTGGTGTTGGTGCTAGAGCATCTATTTAAAGACTGTTGCACCTGTGCATATAATATGTAAGTGGGACATCTAGCTTGCTTTTAGATTGTATCTTTTTTTAATGCCCTGCGCTTGTTTTATTGCAAATAAATGATGTTTACTGCTACACTTGAGTTTTGTTCTCCTTGACTACTTTATTTTTTAGGTGCTCTCCATCCGATGGAAAAGGACTGCCCTCTTCCTTCTCTTTTCCTCCCTCATTACAATTGCTCTCAAAGACAGTGAATAGAGCTTGAGGGTGAGGCCGAAATCACAACTGTAGAAAAGAAATAATAAAATGTGCAATGTTAAGATGAAATTGAATCTTAAAATATTACAGTTACCTTTGATTCTAGCAGGTATTGTCTTGGAGAAAAATGAACTAGATTAGAAAATATTTGGGACCGGCAGATCATTTTCAAGTTTTCAGGGCATGCTAAGATTATAGGTGCTCCCTCAAAGAGTCATAAAGGATACATCATGTATGAGTACATACATATGCACAAAGCCAGGCCATAAACATTTCCTGTTTTATTTTGGCAACTGTTCTTCTGTGTCTTGTGTCTAGTTTAACTTCCTCCAGAGTCGTCATGTTAGGTGCTTTTGAGTTTACTTCTTGTCCTCTGAGTCTGGTGTTTTGGGTCCATCTCTTCTGACACAGCCAAAACAGGGAATGAGCTATGGAGTAAGATATTCATGGATCAACCAAGCATATCACAAAACTTCACATATGTCACTCAAACTGAAGTGTCTTTTTTGGTGGTGTGTTTGACTGATTAGGTCTCACTGGCACTTCATCACAGCTGTATCTTTCTTTGTGACCTTTCCTTTGATTGTGCAGCTTTTGAAAGGTTAAAAGGCAAGGTTGACTCAGATTACTTTACCATATTTATAGTTTTCTCAGTATTCTTTTTTTGTGCCACATCTGCCAAAGACTCAAGAAGAAAAAACAAGAAGTTCCTCGAATAGTTTATTTGGACCCCATAGCTACCGCCCTATCTCCAAGTTACTTCTACTTTCAAAAATTATTGAGGAAGTGCTTAGTGAGCACCAGTGATGGGAATAACGGCGTTGCTTATGAGCAAAAAAAACCCCCCAAAAAACAAACCAGCCCATTCGTGTTGGTCGACCTATCAAAAAATGATATGGCAACATGACATTTGGTTGTTTAGGAAGAGGTTTTAAGAGTGACGGTGAGAGAGAGAGAGAGAAAGAGCGAAAAAAGAGAGAGAGCGAGTTTTGAGATGTGAGAGATTTGTGACGTTTAGCGTGTTTGGAGTGTGTAGTTAATGTGTTGTCTTGTGTAGTTAGTGTGTAGTGTTGTGGATAGTTTTGTGTTGTGTGTCAGAACAATGAGGCAACTGCTGTCTCCAGGTAGAAAACAGGAGGAGTGACACACCTCCTGCTGTCAGACCTGCAGGTATCAGGCTGTGATGTTCTCCTTTATAGTGGACAGAAATGATTTTTTTGGAGTGGCACAAATAATTTGTGTGGCATCTTATTGAATGCAGAACACCTGATTGTTCTGTAAACAGTTTGAAATGGTTATTTAAAAAAGGGTAAAAT
>VUQG01028795.1:0-12541 GCA_015106755.1 Etia nguti | reverse complement strand
TAAACAGTACATTTGCATAATGACTGAAACCAGCCCACTGAAGGAACAATGGGCTGGGAGATCACCTTCATCATAATTATGCAAATTCTCATGACCATTGATCAACAACCACTGATCAAAGACCACTGATCAAAGACCACTGATCAATGGCCATGAGTACCATTCACAGAGAGTTGGGGAATGGCTGCAATCACAGCATTGTAAGATGGTGAAAGATGTACCCTTAGGCCCCCTCCTCAATTCAGAGATGGTCTTTCCCTTTTCACGTAAATGGCCTCCTTAACTCCGCGCTCAAACCAGCATTCCTCCCTGTCCAGGATGTGTAAATCCTCGTCATTGAAAGAGTGTCCACTGGCCTGTAGGTGTAAATAGACTGCAGAGTCTTGGCCTGACGAGGTAGCTCTTCTGTGTTGTGCCATCCGCTTTGCCAGAGGTTGGACTCGGAGAGGACTTGGAGAGGATCTGCAAAGAGGAGTGGGACAAAGTCTCCCCGATATGTATGCAAAACTTGTGGCTAACTACAAGACACGGCCGACCTCTGTGATTGCCAACAAAGGTTTTGCCACCAAATTCTAAAACAGGTTTTGCAAAGGGATCAAATACTTATTTCCTTCATGAGAATTGTAAATTAATTTATAACTTTTTGGAAATGCATTTTTCTGGATTTGTTAGTTATTTTTCTGTCTCTCACTGTTTAAATAAACCTACCATTGAAATTATAGACTGATCATTTCTTTGTTAGTCATTGAAGTGGTTCAAATAATTTTTTTCCCTGGCTTTATACAGTCTTTTGATTTACACCACCACCACTGTCCAATCTCTTCTTATACTTTCTTTAAAAGCAATATGTATTAACATTAGTTACAAATCTATTGTGGCCATACAAATCCAGCCATTTATGGATGCACAATACTGTATTTTAAACTATTTACAAAGTTTAATAGCTTACAGGATTCTTACACATACTTTACACATACTATACCGATTACTTGTACTGTTTAAAGCTCTTCAGAGTGCTTGCCAAGCTTGCTTTTAACTTGGGTTAGACACATAGGAAAATGTTTTAGGGTTTGGGTTTTTTTCAATCATGTGCTTCCAAGGACAACAACCCAAATGGTTCTGTGTAATGTGTCACATTACTTTTTCCAGCCACAAGTCAAACTTATATAAATTACAATATTTGGAATACAGTTTTAAATGTGTCATATGAATGGGATGTCCTTCTAAAGTGTCAAAAATTCAAATCATCTCTCAGTGACTGATCCTTTCAGCATTTGTTGAATTGACCGGTAGAACCATTTACATTTACTGAACCAATGCACTCTAATCTCAGGGTAGGCAATGGCTCACTGTCTCTAACAAATAGCAGCAAGGTGGGGAAATGGAGAGAGAGAAAGAAAGTGTCTGTTTTGTTTCATGGGTGACTGCAATTCCCCTTTTGTTTCCTGCTCTAAGCCTGGTGGATTGGAAATACATTTTAACCCAAGAGTCTTCAACTCCCCGAAGGCTCCTATACAAGCACTCACTCACACTTGTTCACAAGCCACACACACAAATGCCTGTCAAGAAAAGGAAAGAAAGAAAGAAAGAAAGAAAGAAAGAAAGAAAGAAAGAAAGAAAGAAAGAAAGAAAGAAAGAAAGAAAGAAAGAAAGAAAGAAAGAATACACACAAAAATTCACTTTACTCTTTTCCAAACTTCCTAGGACACACTGTCTCTCTACCTCTCTTTCACATAAATAGCCAAAGGCCAGTAGTAAACAACTACTTGCACTGGCCTGCCATCCTGATAATCAACCTCTTATCAAGGGCTTCTAGAATCGTTAAGAATCTTTAACGCTTGTTAGGTCTCGTTAAGCGCTGATGAATACACTGTGCATGAATGATTCTAACTCACTGTGCTATATTCATTGGGACTTCAGAAGATGGACATAAGTATTTGCATTAATATACTGCAGTGCAGTGTATTAATGCAAGTACTGTAATGAAGTCCAAATACTCCCTATTCCTTTTATTTGGTATGTGTGTGTTTTCCTGTCTTTTTCCTTATCAGGCATATGTGTATTATGTGAAATAGTAACCTTCATCTAATCTTATATCTTATCTATATGACCTCACGAGGTTATGCATCAACACCACAATTTTGGTGTGTCCATGGTGGGTGCATAATGTTATCGAGTGGCACTGTGAAGCAGGGGTTAGTGTCTGCATGTGTTTCCTCTGGGTTCTCCAGCTTCCTCAAAAACATTCATGTTAGATTAATTTGTGATTACAGTAGATGTGACATAGAAGTGGTGTACAGAGGTATGGTTAACAATGTGACAACGTTTTGAAAAATACCCCCATAAATCACTTTATTCTTCATACCTATACATTGTACTGGATTCACCTTCAGAAGAATAAAGCCGTAAGGACAGTATTCTTATGTTCAGTATAATGGCTGTGAATAGCATGTATTTATGTTAAAATAAACCTTTGTTTGAAAGCACCAGCAGACCCTTTGTTGTTGTTAAAGCTATCCTCTAAACATTTTAAAACAAGATATATATATATATATATATATATATATTTCTGTATTGTTAGTATATTTATTGTTTAGATTGTGCAACTAATTTTTTTTAAAATAGTTGCTGTAGGTGTTTAAATAATAGATTTTGTGACCCTTAATCTTTCTGACTTGTCCTTCCTCGAAAAGGATAGGTCAAGCAATTTTTATCACAATGGCTCAGTGCCATTAAATGTCCCAGACATGACAGTGAACCAGACTGCACAAATCAAGAACTCTAGAAATAACTCAACTCATGGAAACCAATAATATCCAATGTTATCAACTGCACTTAGGCCTCTGCTATGACATCCAAGCTCTATTCTACTGACATATTGTGTGACACAACGTTCATGACACTGGCTTTTACCTCCATCGATGTCGAGAAAAGGCATTAAAGGTGCGTTAAATGTAATTTTGGTTGGACTGTAAATTAATGTTATCATATAAAAGCCAATTCTTTAATAATTTCCTAGGGTATAATCATCACAAACAAAAACACATAAAACACAGGCCTCTATCATATAATGTGCAGGAAAGTTAAGCCTAGTGGACATTTGTAGCACTGTTTTGATAACTTCAATATTCAATCCAGCTGTTTTTCCATATGGTTTCCCTTCAAATGTTTCACACCTTTTACCTTTTACAAGACCCCTTGTTATGAAATGAAGGCTATCTCACACTGGATGACTTTTAATATGAAATTAAAACATAAAGGTACGTAGTATTAAAACAATAATGTGTCAACTTTAATATGACAAATGACGGTTTAAACTATTAAATTGCTATGGTGAAAAATACCAATTTGTTTTATAAATAATCAAATAAAGGCCTGCTGCTTTCTTCTGAAGTAAATGTAGTAAATATATGTTTGAGTAAATACTCTATTTTAGACTAAAAGGTTATAAAATATGTTTTTTGTGTGTGGAAGAAGTACAGATTTTAGAATGTGTCACAAGGAACTGTTTTGAGGAAAGGTTTTCCAGAGGTCACTTGCCAGTAATAATGAAATGACTCAGCATCAGCCTGTCTGTGGTACCAAGGACTTTCTGTCTTTTCTAACTTCAGAGCAAAGATTTGGAACAGTTAGTCGGCCTTGTCTTCTTTTTAAGATCTGCCATATACATAATGTTTTGCATACAGTGAGCTTGGAGAAGAATGTGCAATATACATGAATAGCCTGTTTTTGGTTAAATGTGCTCTGCTGTCAAGGTGGAGGCTGTCTATGCTTATGGCTGTTTTCTATGGCCAAACTTCATTAAATACTAATGCGTAAGACAACCTAGTCCACTAAATGTCCTTGCTGAGGGAGCTGACCTAGTCTAAGATTTCCTTGATAATATGCATGATTAAACCAGATTGTGCCTCACTGACCAAATTACACTTACAATTGTTATGTGAAAACTTTCAGTTTGCATACTTTCAGTGTAATCCAACTTTTTTTGCAGTTTTCTGCAGCTCAAAATAAAAGCAGACAGAAGCACATGCTTTCTTTTCAACAGTTTCCTAATCCACTTACTGTAATACCTATAACTAAATTTACCTCGTGTTCTCAGCTGACACCATTCCCAGTAACTCAGACAAAATTACCGCATGCCACAAGACAAACTCTTTCAATGAAACTGATTTGTCACTTAACACAAGCAGTGAATGCTTTGAGGCCCTATTGTGTTTCTCTATTCTGAACCAGTGGTGCAGAAGACAGCAAATGAAATCATTATGCTAATTACAAATGCATATTTAAAATGTACCCAGCTTGAGTGCAAACATCAACAAGCAAAAACACAGAGCTGATGACAGTCTTAACTTTATAAATTCTTTGACTCTTATAACCTTCTCAACAACACTGGGCTTAGGCAACTCGCTGAAGATCTAAATAAAAACTAATTGCAAAGCAGGGGAAAGCTATAATTGGAACAAATCAGCACCACCTTACAATTTCCTGAAAGGAATAGCATTTAGAGAGAAACTGCAAGAACAACAACCTTTTTACTTTTGAATAAAAAAGCAAAGAAAGCCCTGATATGACTGGAAAGGAGTAGTAAATTTTAGCTGGCTAAGGCTTGGTGCTGCTTCCCTGGATGCACAAATGGAGTGTCAATAAATCATAGGGGATTTCTATGATGTCATAGTATATGGTAATGTATAAATCTGCAGAAGGACACTGGCATATTTTCTAAAATGCCTATTATAATATACCTTTAATATAAGTGCAAGTGGATAAAAAGAATGGCCATTGCAAATATAGATTTTTTTGTATCTTTTGTGTCCACTGTATGTTATACAGAGCTAACTGGTAAGTAAAAAACATCAGTCATAATAATTGTGCTGATTTTGAAAACAAAGCAGAAATTAAAATCCTAAAAATTAAGTTACTCTTTAAACATTACTTCATAAAGCTTTGTGAAGTTTGTTTAAAAAAAATCCCTTATGGCTTTTTACAACTAAGCAAGCCAAACTTAATGCTAACTCATGTGTATCACATTGAGGCCTGGCCAGTGCACACGGGGGTGCTCAACTAATGGCCTTTTAAGCTTAATGACTTAAACCAAGCAGAACTGAATGTTTATAAACCTCTCATTTATCACTGGAGTTTATCCAGCCAATCCTAATAGATGTCTTCCAATGCCATGCTAAATGAGGTGGTGGTTCTTTAATTCTACTGGGTAAATGGTATTCGCATCTTGGGTTCAATGCAAAGTGAAAGAGGAATTGTTTGAGTCATTTCCTTTGTTTGTTTTTCTCCCAATAATTTATTAGCAAGACGATTCACTGAGAAATTAGGCTGTAGATGCCAGGAAGCAAAGTGAAAGAAATTTAAACGGGGAAAAGAGAAAAAAAAAACTTGACAGAATTTAATATATGATCAAACTAGAAGTTATATTAAAATGGGATCAAACTAGCTGCATGTGAGTACTCAATACACACCACAGCCTTCTTTAAACTCTTCATTTATTTTGATCTTAACTACACACCTACAACTGTGATCAGAAGTTTACATACACTAAACATGGGCATGAATGTCATGGTAATTTGGGGGGTTTAATGCTTTATCTGAATTGTTCTTTTGCCAGGAGAAAATGACGGTACAGCACCTTTAATGACTTTATAACAACAAGAATCGGCTGCACAATTCTCTTAATCATTAAAAGTCTAAAGTATACACACAGGCTCAAATATATATACTAAAAATTACTTAAATATTTGAATAGGTGATGCTGAAGGTTCTACAGTGTCTTTTAACTTGGCAAGGCTGAGGCCTATTAACTTCTCATTAGTGATCATGATTTAATACAATTGGGAGTTGCTCTTTGTCATCATAAATAGTATTTGTTTGACAGCATTTATTAGCTCAGGAGGTAGAGCAGGTCACCTACTAATCAGGTTTGTGGTTTGAGCCCCCTCTGCTCAGGTCTGCTTGGGCAAAATACTAACCCCAAGATGCTCTCTGATGCATCCATCGACAGATGTTAGATAGAAAGCACTTATATAAAAAGACCATAGAAAAAAGTGCTTTTGTGAATGGGTGTGAATAGGTTGTTGAGGTAAGTTGTGTAAAGTGCTTTGAGTGGTCAGATAGGGTAGAAAAATGCTATATAAGAACCAGTCCATTTACCATTTACCAATAAAAAACAGTGTAAAGGTCTTGGTGTAGTTCTTAAAGAGACAACTATAGATTTACAGAAGTTGGGAAGGCCTCCTGGAGACATTTCTAAATAACTGCATATTTCAAGATCATAATTTCATACAAGTGTATGTAAGAAAAAGTTATTTGTATGTGCCATCACTTTGACAAGATCTGGAAGAACACCTAAACTGTTTAAGGAGCTTGGAAAGAAAAGCATCTGGACTTCTTTAGATTTCTTGAAGACGTTTCACCTCTCATCCGAAAAGCTTCTTCAGTTCTAGGGTCAAATGGTGGAGAGTCCCAGTTTTAAGCCCTGTGGGAGTGTCCTCCCAAGAGGGTCATGGACCCCCTACTGATCCTCTGCATAACCAGATGAGTCAGGGTGTGAAAACGGGTGTAGGTCAGAATCACCCAAGGTTTCGGGTGAGCTCATTGTGAAACCTAGCCCTACCCTATCATGTGATTTACTGAGGTCAAATGGCCCAGGATGTGAGCGGGTGTTATGGCGTCTGAGAAAGGATCTCAAAACTGGATTATAGATGGCAGACAGTTGGTGTCGTAAGCCAACGCCTCTGTTCAAAGATGGTCGTTCACAGTGGACATAGATGGCTTCTTTCACTCCTCTTTCAAACCATCTGTCTTCTCTGTCCAAAATGTGAACACTGGCATCCTCGAAAGAGTGACCTTTGTCCTTTAAATGCAGATGCAGACGCTTTTCTTTCCAGGCTCCTTAGACTACGATGACTTTGATGACAACATCGAAACTGCTTTCTCTGATGAGAGAAAAATGGTTATGATTCAGGAAAAAACCCAGGTATTAACAAGGGTGACCTGTTGGAACACCCAGCATTACTGTCCACATAAAAAACATAAACCCTTCTTTGTCCCCTGACCGATTTGTGCCTGAGGTAATGTAAGCTCTTGGACCCCTTGTGACATTTGCTACATCATCTATCAGGAACATTCGGCTAATTTTGACTCTGCTCTCAGATCGGATGCTGATGTCAACATCATCAGGGAACCTACCCACCCCTCCCATGGCCTGTTCTCCCTCCTGCTATCTGGCAAGAGGTACATGAGCATCAGCTGCAGAACCAGCAGGATGCTGGAAGGGTTCTTTGCACAAGCTGTGAGACTGATAAATGGACTGTGCCCCCTCCCCATTCACACAGCCACTCACACAGCCAGACTTTAAGACCCACAAAGGACTGGGACCCCCCCAATCCATACACACACATACAACATACTCTTCATATACACACACTTAGCCGATCTAATATCAGCAGTCCTCTTAGTGAGAGTGGTCAAATATTCAGCCAGAATTATGCCAAAAGTGTCTAGTAGAGGTGCAACTAGGTAAGGGACATTTATGTATATATTTAAGCCTGTATGAATACTTCTGACCATGTCTGGATTGAAGAAAATCCAAATTCCAACACCAAAAATTCTGTTTTTGCACCCAATTCTTGTTTGTTGTTGTTTTTTGGTTTTGTTTTGTTTTTGTTTTTTTTTAAGTAATTTAAGATGTATGATGTACAGTCATTCCAGCCTGGAAAAAGAGCAGTTTTTTAAAAATATATCATTAAAAGACCCAAATTACCATGATATCAATGCCCATGATTATTATGTGTAAACCTCTGACTACAGCTATATAAACTTTTAGGACTGTATGTTGAATGTTGGAATGGTATTGAACTGACAAAATCTGATCATAACCAGACAACTGCCAAATCTCTTACTCACAAATAATTTGTGGCATACTCACACAAGCACTCACCAGAAGAAAAATATACCAGTTACACTATTATGGTTAGTTTTAAAAAGTGTTAGAAGAACCCTAAGTGGGCATGCTAGCAATTGTAACATAATTTTGCAAAGGCTGTTACAAGAGTCCTGGGGCAATAAGTTGTGCCCAGCACTACCCCTTTCCCAGTCCTACATAACTTTTTAATTCATCAAGTAAAAAGAAAAAAAAACATACTGCTTTATTGCAACCAAAGGGGATAAAAGAGATGTATGTCTGAGGGAATGTAGAAATCCAAAGCAAAGAACAGCCTTTTCCCTCCAAAGCGTCATGGTGAGAGTCTTAACAGGATTTCATTGATTTTAAGCCACTCTCTGCTGCGTGCAGTCAGGGCAATGAGCTACAAACAAGTTACTTTATTTTCTTTTCCTTTTAATGGAGTTTCAAAGGGTAAACGGGTAAATCAAAGAAGAAAAGATGTTGTTAAAAAAGTAGTTATGGAATAAATAAAAGATTTGGGGAAAAATAGCAAGTTTAATTGGGTGGATGAATCATCGTTGTTTTCAGTGCTTTTGGAACATATTTCTTTTTTTGTTTTTCCCTGTTTTAGATTTTCTTCCAAACAAGATATGCATAAATAGAGCAACAGAAACATGGACAGGGTGTTATATAGGAAACTCCAGGAGTCCACTTTGTAACAAGCTATAAAATCTCCCTGTGCTTTCCTCTGTTTCTGTTTCTGCCAGTCTGAGTGTTTCAGTCAGTTACTGTATGATTTCGTTCTCTTTGCTTGTGAGGGCTTAGACAAAAATCACAGGACTAATTGACAGAAAAGCTAATGATATAGCTTGTGCTGCAGATGAGAGCTGTTTAAAACAATATGCTTATTATAACTTTAGCATTGATTCAACAGCCCTGGGAAATGATTGAGGTATCACACAACCTTTGTCTGAAAAATCGTTTTTGAATGCTGACATTTGGAAAATATAATTCTACCCATTGCATACATTTATTTTGAAAACAAAGATTTGAATATTTTTATTTTTATTTGTTAGGATTGACAAAATTTAACTCATGAGGAGGCATTAAATTTGTATTGATGTATTCCTTGGCAATGTGGAATGCAATAGTTGAAGCAAAGGTTGTGGTTTTGCAGTGCAGTACTTCAAAGCCTCAGCTTGCTATTCAGCCTCTCCTCTGATGTTGACTGGATAGTATGTTCTCTATAGGTTTGCTAATGATAAGGTCATGAGGTTATGTTTGGACTGCACCGGCATATGAAGAGGGCAAGTATCTTGTTTGTTGCACCAGGACCTCAGTGTTTTTGAGAAATGTGTAAGGGATGAACTTAAGAGGATAAATAAAATCTTCTTTCCATTTTAATTTTGCTGAGTACAAATTGCCAAAATATAATTAAATATAAGATTGCTACTGTAGAAGACTAATGGTCAGCTGTCTTGGTGTGTCTTTTCTATGTGTGTGCAATATATATCTATAGCTATATATATCTATCTCTATCTAACTATCTCTCTCTCTCTCTCTCTCTCTTAGAATACACCAATTTTTCCAGTTATTTATTGCAATTCAAGTCGTTCAAGTCCAGTGAATAGCTTGAAATGGTACAAAGGTAAGTGGTGAACTGCCGGCCACTTGATTATGGCGTTTCATTTATGCCCTGCCTGCTAGCATCTTGCACCCTGCGAATTGTCTTAGGGGCATCTATACACAGCCTGCACCTGGGTTCTTGCCTGGTATGGTAGACCCCAGCCTCTATTGATCTTGTGCTGAGAGCTTGTTCCTGTGCTGCCATGATTAATGCCTCTGTGCTATCTTTCAGTCTAGCTTTGTCCAGCCACTGGTAGGATTTCTGGGTGTCAGACACTTCCTCTATCTGCCGGTGGTGGGGCCTGTCCCTCCATGATGGCTCCTTCTCTTGCTTCTCTTTCTTGGGTTTCTGCTGCCTGAGGTATTCACTGAGCGCGCGGTCGGTCGTGGCCATCTTCCTGATGTACTTGTGGAGGTTCGTTGTCTCATCCTGGACTGTGGTACTGACACTAACTAGTCCCCGGCCTCCTTCCATCCGCTTAGCATACAGCCTCAGGGTGCTGAAACCCTCCATGCATGGTCAGGAGCTTCCTCATCTTGACATCTTGTCAGTGGCTTCTATCTCCTCCTTTGGCCAGCTTATTATCACAACAGGCGATTTGATCACAGGGAGGGTGTAGGTGTTGATAACCTGGATCTTGTTCTAACCGTTCAGCTGACTCCCCAGGACTTGCCTGATGCCTGATGGCGACCAGTGCTATGGGCTTGAAGTTGGCTTCTAGTGTTGTATATCACATTCCCATTGAGTTCCTGATGAAGGCTCTGAGGGTCCTGTTGAGCTTGTACAATTCTAGGCATTCCAGGATCCAGATGTGGGGCATCAAGTCAATCCAATCTTGCAGGCAATCCAGGCAGTGCACAGGTTGGTCAGCCTAGTCTTGCAGTCTCTGTCTACCAGTAGCTGGTAATCCTGCAAATTCTTTTCTGTGTCCTGCTCATGTATTGAGCCATATGCCTATTCGTCTTAGTCGCTACGATATATATGTAGCCCTGTTCTGAAATTGTTTAATAATTTATTAAGATATTTATTTACTTACAGAAACATGTCTACAGCAGGATGATTTTGTTAGTTTAAATAAGTCGACATCCCCCAAGTCATTCTAACTTTTAGACTCCTCAAGTCACAGGTCGAGGAGGGGGAAAGGCAGCTTCCACTCTAGCTTTTTAATCAACCACAGATGCTGTCAGGATCCTGGGTCTCTCGACCCAGTGTTTTGAGTTCTCTTGTGTCACTGTGATTTTGTATTATGTTTTTTGTATAAAGTTCACTTTGTTAGTCTTTAGTTTATATCTTAGAGTTTAGTTATGCTGTTTTGAGTTTCTTGTGTTTCTTAGTTCCCCGGTTATTTAGTAGTCCCCTCCTCTCCAGTATGTGTCTCTGTGTATTTCCTGTTTTACTTTGAAGGTCTGCGTCTCATGTTAGTGTGTTTTGTTTTGCTTCCTGGTCTCGTCCTCCCCAATCAGTCCCAGCTGTGTGGCCACCTGTTCCTTGTTCCCTTTTGTGTTTGCCTGTGTACTTATAGTGTGTGTCATCTCGTCCTCGTTGCTGGATCGTCTGTTTTGTCTCCCTGTGTGTTCTTGTATTTTCTCCCCGGGTCTCCAATTAAGGTTTCAGGTAGTTTATTCCAGTTTAGGTTTTGCCTAGTTTCCTCCACGCATTTGCCATTTCTGTTTGTATCACCACCTTCCCAATAAACCTCACCTGCATCTCAGCTGCCAGCATCTTGGGTCCTCATTAAATTCAACACAGCTTGCCCCGCTAGCCGTGACAATATCTATCTAATAGACTCCAATTTGTGCATGTAAATGGAGAGTCCTCTTCACACACTGAGGTCAATTATGGAGTTCCACAGGGTTCGGTGCTAGGACCAGTTCTGTTTACATTATACATGGACATAAACTGGATCTGCTGGGGATCAGCACCTCGATGTGTAACTAGATTTCCTGACAGGTAGACAGCAGGCAGTTCGGGTCGGCAGCAACACCTCCAGCATGAGAACACTGAATACAGGGGTTGTTTATTGAGTTCTTTAATGTGCCTATACTACTACTACTAATAATAATAATAATTTATAATAATAATAATAATGTTATCCAATCACTGCTAAGAAAGGCCTTTTTAAAGATCACAATAAAAGAAGAAAGACAGAAAACAAGGCCAGAATCTCATGAGTAACTTTCAGACAGGAGATTTAAAGTACGCAGACTGTCTAGACAAAAATCCTCGTTAATTCATGATCTGAGGTCGACTGGAATAATAAATGAGGTCCAGTCCAGTCCGAGGTACCTCTGCTGACATTTGGATAGCATCAGGTGAGATAAAAAACTAGAAGCTGAGTGACGTCCATCACTTAAATCTCCAAAGCACAGACACGAGCTCAGCATCTTAACATTCACACAACGGCCGCAAAATAAATCAAGAGAAAGAAAAATCAGGTTTCCACGACAATAGAGTATGAAGGTGGGAAAGCTTTGCATCAAAAATTCATTAAGCCACACGGTTTATTTATATTTTCATCTGTTTATTAGATCCCAACATGGGTGTGCTTGGACTTTTGGCAGAGCAGTCCAGACATCCTTCAGCCTGTTCATGATGTTTTTGGCTTGATCCACAGGCTGTACGTTAAAGGTGGCAGTAGCTTCTGGCTTTAAAAAGTGCAGTTTATGAAACCGAAAAGACATTTCATCTCCCAGATCATGTCTGAGGTCATAAAAGAGACTGCAGTATGGACTTTCATTCTCTCTCTGCATTCAGACAATAAAACTTTTTTAGGCTTAGGTTTAAGTATAAATGCTGCCGTGTGAGGTTTAGATAAAAACACTGGTTCAGTTTAGAGTATAACAAACAGCTTGGTTATGTTCAGGAAAGATTACCATTTGGCTGACAGTATGATTACTGCTTTGTTCAGTGATGCATCACCTCGAAGAAGCACAAGATTATGTGACTGATGTTTGTTGGAGTCTCTGATTCGACACTGTGACTCAACAAGCTTAAGCTGCTACTTTAGGTTACCCAGGCCG
>VUQG01028791.1:0-14986 GCA_015106755.1 Etia nguti | reverse complement strand
TTTAGGAAGAAAAAAAAAAAAAAAAAAAAAAAAAAAAAAAAAAAAAAAAAAAAAAAAAAGCAGTCCAGGAGAGAGAAGGGGATGAATAATGCTTGCACATGCTTCCCTTTGTCAGCCGTGGAGCCCGCCACATGCCTTTTCTTCATTTCCATCGCCCAGTTCCCTCCATTTCCTCTCTCCCTCCCTCCCTTCGGTCAGTACCTAGTAGTGAAATCAGACATCCTTCTGTGCCTGTCAAAAAATAACCACCGCTCTGCAACTGCAACCGGCTGTCAGGGGAGTTCACCGCCTGACAACTTGGGTGCGCACTGAGGTAATCAGAAGTTGTCAAAAGTGAAGCGTCCTCTGCTTTGACTGAGCGAGTGCGGTCCCGTCCAACACCGGGAGCTTTGGCTGCGGTGTAGGTGTACTAATGGCCTCTTTGTCATCAGGGATCATTAAATAATGTCCTGCGACTGCATATTTTGGCAGCAAAATTGTTGTTTAGCTGAGGAAAATGGAGACACGGATAGATAATGGGAGCCCGCGTTCGCTGCCAGCCTGCTGGCCAACTCTGTCGTGGGATGGAGCGCCTCATACGCTTTCATGACCTCTTATGATCATACATCATTTTCAAGTGCTTGGAATGCAATCCTTTTTTCTTTTTTTTCGTTTCGTTTGTTTACATATTCCCAGGTAGCTTGTGAAAATTTAATTTGTTCCCCATATGCATGGGGTGCTCCTGTGAGAGGAAGCGCCTGTCTTATAAAAAATACCCCCACAAGCCAAGAGGAATTATTGATTTGCATCTGTTTAGTCGGGATTGAGCGGCGCGCCGCCCTCCACGCGAGGATCCCGAAGGTGCCGTCGCACCCGTCTGTCCTTTTTACGGTGGCTCTAAAACCGTTGATGGGGGCCGCGATCCGTTTCTGCCCTCCCTTGAGTTTTATTTACAGCCCCGGCCTGGCAATAAAGCCCGAAATTTATGACTTACTTTTTAATTAGAAATAATGTCTTGTAGAGTTTAAGTGATGGATGGTTCAATCAATATATAGACCGTGGCTGGGCCTGTGATAAACGTCGCTATTGACAGAACGCAGAGTAGCCTAACTTAACACTTTGTCTTTCAGAGAAATATGTAGTGTTTTGTTTGGTGACGGGAACTGTACGCTGCCCCTCTCTGTGTCTCTCTCATTATTCCTCCTTCCATTTTACTGTCTCTTGCGACTCTGTCAACACTTTTTCCTCTCAACAGGCAGTGTTTTCTACAGAATGAATCAACCTCCCCTGTCACACTGTATTTAGGTAATTATTTTACCACCCGAAACCCCTATTGTGTTTTGTGCCACATTTGCTAAAGTTTAAATAAAATAAGTGCTGAAGGTGGGTTCTCGTGAATGGAAACTGACAAGCTGGGAGAAATGCAATTCTTAGATAGAGGAGGGATTTTTATTTTATTTATTTATTTTTTTTATCGGGTAAAGTGGTTTCCTCTTTCTCTTAGGTTCAGAGAAAAGAGGGAGCAGAAAGTATTTTCAAGTAGAATAATTAAATAGGAATCAAGTCAATGGGATTTGTTTCCTGGCGCTGCGGATAATTGCGTAATATACACCGGGGAATGGAATTGTGGTACTTGACGATTGAAGTTCAATTTTTGTCACTTGCGGCTTATTGTGAAGTGTTCAAACATGACATGCGCTGTGCTTAACTCGGTGCCGTTTTCCACAATCCAGACAACTCCACAGAGCGATCAGACAAAATCAGCTGTAATTTTGCACAGGACTATAACTAACACGCGCCATTATACTTCTAAAATGTCAGGAAATCGGGGGAAATAGTTGTGTGAAATCAAATCAGGGATGCAGCAAAAGGAAAAGCTTCAAAGTGTCATATTTCAAAAGGCTCTAGCTAGCTTGTGCCTGGGTTTTGATTATTAGATAACTTACTTAATAAAAATGTTACTCATCATTTAATATATTTTTATCATGCGGATAAAAGAAAACACAAGATATATTTTATGTGTCCCAAAGTTGTAAAATTCCCCTGTTAAAGCAGTCAAACACATTTAAAAAACACAAATATGTGTCTTACTATAAGACATTTAACGTGTCCGTTTGTTTGTTTCTCTGACTGTGAACTCCTCTTAGAGCAGCGGTCCCCAACCCCCGGGCCACGGACCAGTACCGGTCCGTGAGTCGTTTGGTACCGTGGCGCGAGAGTTGAGGCTCGGGTGTGAAATTTATGGTTTTCAGGGTTTTTAATCGTTTTTTATCGTTATTTTTTTATCATTTTTATCATTAACTCGGTTTCCCCAGGTCTTTTCCCGTGTGTTATGAATAAATCTTCTTTTTTTTAGTGCCGGTACTGGTTTTATTTTGTTGTATTTATCCGCGACACCTTAAAGGCCGGTCCGTGAAAATATTGTCAGACATAAACCGGTCCGTGGCGCAAAAAAGGTTGGGGACCGCTGTCTTAGAGCATCGAGAGCTGAGTAACCAGACTTGGCACACAGGTACATCTTAGGCCCCTGGAGCTTCTACCTATATCAGATTTTATGATGTCGTCACGTTACCTAGCATCCACCTAGCAATGTGTTAGAATGACCAATTTTGAACATTTAGACACACATATCACCTTTGCAAAAGCATTGTATCATTTTTATTTCACCACCACAGCATATATACAAAAGCTGAATTATGTATGACACATTATGACGCAATCACATTGGCTCGCAGCCGGCTGCCTAGCATCGGAATAAAATTACACGATTTTAGGTTTTGTGCATCTATAGCACCTCACAAAAGCATTTTGTTTTCATTGCACAACAGTGACATTTCATGTATCCACAAAAGCTGAATTATGCCTAGCAGCCACCTAGCAACAGGCTAAAATGAACCTTTTATTAGATCTAAACAAACTACCACCACAATTGTTTTGGCTGCTGTTAGTGTGTTCAGTTTGTCAGGATCAAGAAAAAGGCATGTACTAGTACCTTAAATCAAATACAAATTTTAAAAAGAAATAATGTTAATATATATATATATATATTCAATAAATATTAAAACCAATGTTGGGTTGGATCTTGGAAACACTTGCTGGTAGTGTCAAACAAAGATATTGTGGTAGACAGCAATGGACAGAAAAGAGAAGGGGAAAAAAACCTATGCGAACAGAATAGCTGCCATAAATAACAAAAATATAAGTTTAATGCTGTTTAATGCTAGATTTTAGAGCATAAATATGAAAAATAGTCTAACGTACCCTTTTGCACAACCTCCAGTGACCTACCACATGACGTTACCACATAAAGGTAAATATATTACACACTCAAGTCCGGGTTTATAAAGTTAATGATTACTAATCAGTAAGATAAGCAGTAAGAACGGTGACAGAATGCGAGTTGCATCGGAGTCCTTCCTTCACCGTTACACTTGAATACTTGCAACATGACGCCTGCCTCTGCAATCCAGACCACCTACCTCAAAGAGAACAGGATAATCTTATCTATATTCAAACACGCACAGATCGGTGCACACCAACATAAAATCACCTGACCTCTAAGACAAACCACAATACCTTTCTTTCTTATTGATTAGTCTTGCATTCACTGCCCAGGGCAGGTGGAGGCCTTAATAACGGCTTTATGCTTTGTTTTCTTGGTCTCTGGAATAGAATAACCATGAAGGACATGGATCTCATGCTATGAGTCCCTCTGGTCAATGGTTAACTGTTCTGCAGTGATTCAAAGCATCCGGGCTCTGTCGCAACTGACCGCTCTTATACGGATCTCGACCTGGGTACGTTTTCTTCGCCCTCGCTCCCCACCCTCGCGCTCGCCAGTCTAATTTCTGCTCTTTTTCTCCCTTGCGCCGGCATGTATTAGCTTATCTGCCTCCTTTGTGAAATATAAGCTTGTAGATAAGTAGTATATTGGGCCGGGTTACTCATGTCTGTCTTGTTCATTCCTCACAATCCTCTAATTCCCTCTAGAAAGCTATTTTCCCAGACTGCAGGTGGCCTGTGTTGTAACCTAGAGGGCACGCCTGATCTCCCCACAGCAAACACAGACATGTAGTCACCTCTTTTGTATTCTCTACAAGTGCTGGTAATGCCCCAGTATGTATGTGCACTGCAAGTGTACACATGACTAATCTCAGAGACAGTGTAGAAACATACCACTGATAGGTATGCAGCTTTACCCAAGATTAGCCATGAAGTCAGGAATTATTCATCTGTTGTGTTTGTGCCCTTTTTATTTCTGGTTGACTGATGAATGGCACGCACAAAACAAACAGAATTTCGCATGAAGCTTTTAACTGCAGTTACCCCTCAGTCCACGGTTGTTTGCTGTGTGGACTCCGGGGGGGTTTACGCCGTCTTTTTCAATGTATGACTCTGTTCTGACAGTTCCACGACACTCGCTACAGTAAACTGCATTAAAGGAGGGAGTGAGCGTTTCCAAACCCGAGTAAAAAAGCAGTGCCCTGAGACACAAACTTCTCCTGTTCGCTGGTCAGGGTCACTGCCCACCACAACCTCTGTTCTGGCCAGTTAATTAGGAATTAGAACAGGCATGACCCTCAGGATGTTACGTCAGAGTAATGAACACCTGGAAATTCTGGAGCTTGCGCACAAGTCACCGCATTGTGACTTTTGAACTCCTGTGGCCCTTATAATTCTACTCCATTTCTTTTTTGTCCCCTTAAAGGGAATGAGGTAGTGTCATGTAGCTGGATAAATGTAATTTCCATTCTATGGCACTTAGATCTAAGCAAAACAAAATCAGCATAGGTTAAATTTAATATAGTCCTATTTATTGTCCAAGAAATACCTTGCTGTTATAGACTGTTATATCATCTGCTGTTAAATCTGTGGTGTCCATAAGAGCGGATATCCCAATTAAATCCGTATGATGTCAGCGAGAACAGATATCCCTAATATAGTCATCCTTCCATTTATGAGGGGCAGCCAATTAGAAAAAAGCTGGCTAAAAGGAATGCTGAAGGGAGCTATATAAGCTTGTTTACAACGGGGATGATGTGAGAGGTTGTGCCGAGCCTCAGTGTAAGATAAATAAAGATTATTTTTGTCATGCAAAGCTACTCTGGTACAGTTCAAGAATAAAAATATGGGTTTTGCTAAGTGGTGTAGCAAGTATCCTTTAACTTTTTTACAGCTTAACAATGTTATGGGCGCAGCAGTATTGAATTTTTCTTCAACAGTTTGTCCAATATCTTGTTGAAAGAACTGCATACTTTTAAAAAGTTTTCTCTAGCCTGTAAAAACACCTTTAAAAAACAAAACAAAAAACCCACCTTCACTCATCCTACCGCAGAGTTATTTCAAATGCCAGCGCGTGCAACATAAATAAAAGCACGACAAATGTTAAAAATTCTAGAAAAGCGTGACTGGAGGTAATGCAAGGGAAGGAAAAGAAAATGTATTTTGCAGAAACGCCCTGTTGTGCGTGTTGTTTGGATACCTTTGAGAGGCTGTAAATCCATTGTCAAATCACGTGTACCCTGGTTATAACTAGTATTCCATTTGCATCAGCAAAGCAGAGCCGCCTCAGCGCCATATTTGTATTCAGAGAGGAAAGTGGCACAGGTGGAGCGTGGGTTCCAAAGCTAAAAATATGGACCTTAAAATTACATATACATGCTCTTGTTTAAAAAGAAAAAAAATCCAATTTAATCTATAATTCTGATATCGCATTTGTGGTGCAGCTGGTGTGTTCATGCAGGGCGACTGTGATTTTTATTTCATCCTGCCTGTGTACAAGACCCAGATTTCCTCCTGCCTGCCATATCATAATCACTTGGCCCGATGCCTTGATTTGAACTGGTGAATTGTTACACCCCGACTGGGTAGAGTATGATACGTCAGCTCACATTCCGCATTATTTTATCATCTGCTTTTTTCAGGTCACAGTGCAGCAGAGAAGGTGGTGGGTTTGGGTTATTTTTTTTGTTTTTTTGTTGGGTTTTTTTTATTTCCTCCCCTCTGTCTGTGCTGGCAGTGAGCACGCCCCAGTACACACAGTCCCTAGATGCAGTCTGGCAGGCCTACTGAATCATCTTCCCGTCACAGGTGGGGGAAATACAACAGCGGGATTGGCAGTCCAAAGGTGGAGTCTGGCCCGCTCTTGAGTGAGGTGTGTGGCTCTCTTGCTTCCCCTGTAAAAGACTATGTGTCTTTTTTTTTTCTTATGCAGGAGGAAAGAAAGTAGTTGAGCAACTTTATATTTCCCCTCCGCCCTGAAAGAGTACACCAGTGATGCTGCAGATTTTTAAGGAAATACCTGAATTTCGAAACCTGATTGTTTGCGTGTTTGCATTTCTGTCACTGTGGCGGCGTTTCTCTCGCGCCCTCTCTCCCCGCGTGTGTTTGAGAGGCTGTTTCATCTGCGCTCTTGTAGCAAGGTGGCTGCGAGGGCCGCTGATCAAAGGCGGACTCCTCGGGGCCAACGAGGGCCCAGCTCGAGCAGCAGATGTTTCCCTTCTCTGTTAGCACTTCAGTTAGAGCTACCCTTATTTAAGCGGCTTCCTGCTAATGGCTCTCGCTGGTGTCGGATACACCAGATCGCTTTTCTTCTCCTTTGTGTGCGGAACATGGGACAGAACGCGAAACGCCAGGGATATCTTGTTCCTCTCTGACACTCTCATTGTGCTCCTCTGTGAATTTCTGGCCAGAAAAATCCCTTTCACAGTAATTGGGTGTGAATGAAACACTTGCGCTTGCCTATTGTCTACAGTACAGTCTTGTATTCAGGCCATTGGTTAAACAAGCCGAGAGAGAGGGCAGAGACGGATAGAGAAAAATTGTTTGTGTGTGTGCCGGGGCTGCGGAGGATTAGGGTAGACCTCGCAAGAGTAGAGAACTGTGTGAGGAAAATTATTAAAGAAAGGGGAGTTATTGTCGCTTGCAGAAAATGAGGGAAAACAAAGAAACTATTCGGCCCGTATCAGGAGCAGGGAGGGACAGGAGTGGGTTTCAGTGAGAATAGAGACAATTTGGAAAAAGTAGCGAGCGGAATACAAAGTGGACAAGCACATTGGTTTAACAGAAACTGCCAGCTCAGGTCCAGATTCTTCATATGGCGTACAGGAGATTGATTGAAAGATTTGGTGGGCCTAATTGCACTGCACCATCTGCCCAAGTTAAAGAACCTGCCAGGCATGTGACAGTTTCCAACAGGCTCACTGACGAGCAGATGTGTGCAGGCCTTGTGCGTGTGTGTGTGTGTGCGCGCGTGTGCGTTTAAAGCACGTCAGTCCCTCTTTACTTTGTGATCACTTCTTTTTTTTTTTTGACAGAGAGAGAGAGAGAATGAAGACAAAAAAGTCTTGAGTTGCAGAGACCTGACGTGCAAATGCATATTGTGAAAGCTCTTTTTTGCATAATTAAATCTCCCTGTGCGTAACGCTGCCTTGTGTTTGTCATAATTTTGGTCTGTCTGTAATGGTGGAGTGGTTATTGTTTCTGTCAGAAATGCTATTGATATAACAGCCTGACAAATGTCATCGGCACAGAGTGGATCTCCATAAATCAATCAGCCACGCCTACCCCCCCCCCCATCGCCAGAATGAAACAGATCGCCAGCGGAATTAAACAAAAGAAAATGCTCTTCACAAAACATGCATGCTAATTTATCCAGTAAATTCATTTGGTATTCACAGAGATGGCCAAGGAGGGGAATGTATTCAAATCAAAAGTGCAGTTACCACATCTATTAACAAGGCAGCTACCGAAAACACAGAGGAAATTCCTTATTAGATCAGTCCGCTGAGATATGTAATTTCTAATTTAAAAGGAGTAGTTTAATTCTTTTTTGTTACGTGCGCTTATTAGTTTTCTTGTTGACATTTAGATTAAAAGATTTATTATTTATTCATTTATTGATTTATTTGTTTATTAATCTTTCATAAATATAAAGCTGCCACTTAGATCAGGTTAGCTTGATTAGCATAAAGAAATCTAAACTGGCTACATTTTGTTATGGAGTGCTTTCAATGTACTTAAAGTCGCCGGATACCAAAGGGACAACATACATTCAATTCAGTTCAGTTCAGTTTTATTTATAGAGCCAAATCACAACAACAGTCGCCTCAAGGCTCTTAATATTGCAAGATAAAGACCATACAACAATACAGAGAAAACTCAAACAATCAGGCAAACCCCCAGTGTGCAAGCACTTGGCGACAGTGGGAAGGAAAAACTCCCTTTTAACAGGAAGAAACCTCCAGTGAAACCAGGCTCAGCGAGGGGGAGCCATCTGCTGTGACCAGTTGGGGGTGACATTACTAACGCACCCACGGTAGCTCCGTCCAGGCAACTTCTTTATAATCTTCTGTTGTCCAGTTTTGTTGAGCCCCTGTGAACTGTACCCTCAGTTTCCCAGACAAGAGTGTCACCCGGTGTGGTCTTCTGCTGCTGGAAGAGATGCTCTTCTGCATTACTTTGGTTGCAACAAGTTGTTAGTTGTGTTATTGTTGTCTTGCAGTCAGGTCAAAGCAGTGTGGCTATTTTCTAGCGTCAATATGGCATTTTTTCCCCAGAAAACTACAGCTCACTGGATATTTTCTCTTTTTCAGACCATTTTCTGTAAACCCTAGAGATGGCTGTGTGGGAAAATCCCAGTAGATCAGCAGTTTCTGAAATACTCAGCCCAGCCTGTCTGGCACCAACAATGATGCCACATTCAAAGTCACTTAAATCATCTCTCTTCCCCATTCTGATGCTCAGTTTGATCTTCAGCAGGTTGTCTCGACTGTGTCTTGCTGCCATGCGATTTGCAGGTTAGATATTTGCGTCAACGAGCAGTTGAACAGCTGCATCTAACAAAGTGTGCAGTGAGTGTACAGTGGGCATCATAGTGGGGAAAAAGTACAAACAGAAAAACGTAATTCATCACAAAATTCAGTTACTAAACCGCCAGCATTAGAGGCTGAATAAACTGCGAAATCACATAGCTGAATATCAGCAGTGTCTTCAAAAAGAAGAGGAGGAATCAAAGGCCAAAATCTGTCGACAATCAGAGCTTCAAAGTGACTCAAACAAAGAAAAGGAAGCTGTTTAACTAATGAGGCGCACAACACACCACTCTCCACTTTCAGGTACAAAAAAAGGCAGGGTTGGATTCACCTGAAATTGGACACCTTTGCCTTGCCAAAGCAGGATGGGGTGGTGAATGGGGGAACACCAGATTAGCAAATAAGGTAATTGCATTAGCATATCAAATCACCAACAACTGTCCTTCTGCTGCTTTGTTCATGCCAGGGGTTTGATTTTAGCCAAAAAACAGATTAGTGCGGATGCACTGTTAGTTTCAGTATCTGCTCGCGCTCCCTTATGCCAAAGCAGTGTCTAATATACATTATGTGCATATATGTATCATATGTGTTGTTATAAAAATGCAAATGTTTGTTGCTTTTCATTTAAAATTATATTGGATTATATTTGAGCGCTGTTAAAACCAGATGTGTGGCAGACAGTTCTGGATTTCTGTTCATAAACTTCATCTTTACAACCTCATCTTCAAACCATTGAAATCCAGTGTGGGGGGGAAAAAAAACAAGTAAAGAAAAAGAAACTGTGCTGAAATCTTCTAAATGTCCAGGCATGATCCAAGCCTCTTAACATGACAATAAAGGAACTGATTATTAATTTACTTGCCAGGCTCGAGATTTAATTTGTGTCTATCTGAGAGACGATGTTAGGAGTGTAACTAGGGGAGTGCTGTGGCTTAAATGTTGAAAGCGTTTTGCAACTGTGACGCAGAACATTTTGCATTTGAGAGACATCAAGCATAAAAGGAAAGAAATCAAAAGTTACGTCAGTTGTTGTCACGCGTGACACTTTTTATTATGCACCCTTGTCTCCTTTTTCCCTGATTTGGGCAGTGAAGACGGGGGGACACTGGCATGTGTTTCATATTCAGCATACTCGTATCCCCAAGTCCCTTTTGTAATTATTATTCAGTAGATGCACTGCTTGGCACAAGGACAAAAGTTTGCATAATTTATGCAAGGCCGTCATCAATTTTTGAAAAATGGCCCCGGCCTTTTCTGTGCTTTTAACTAAATAGATGCACGTCAGCCTGGACATAAAACGACCGCAAGGAAGAGAGAAAACTTTATTTATATCTTTACCTAAACTTTGAACCAAAGCACACTTTAGAGACTATATTGGGCTTTCATTGTCCAGCTCATATAAATTTATTTTAGTTGTTCTCTTGAGCTCACTGTTCTCTCCCGTTGGGAGAGGGCTACTACACTGTATGAAAATACTTTGGAAGGCACTTTTTCCAGCACCTCCTCAAGAAGTCAGCTTCTCAGATGAAGTATTTGGAGACGAGCTGGTTATGATAGCAGCCCACTTCCTCCGGATGTGTCCCTAAGGGCTCTCACCTGAGGAGTTATTTCCAGCGCGTAATGCTCACAGGAAAAAGATCCTCTGGTGTAAAACCAAAAAGGAACATTGTCGTTCCGAATCCCCAGAGAAAGTGCTCTATTTTTTTACTGTAACGAAGACGAGGATGATGTAAATAAACTCCGTTTACTGCGAACCTCTCTTCTTTTCTTTGTCCATACATTCTACTTTCCATGCCTCTTTCCCCATAATCCTGGCTCTATGTGTTTTTTCCACTACATTGTCCATTGGTTTGGATTTCAGTAATCTATGGCTTGGATGTTGTAATCCATTTCTGCTGCCAGAACACAGGGAGGGATATTGGATGTATTTTTTCTGGCCCTTTTGTTTAACGTCCTATAAAGATGGAAATCTGGCATTTGTCCTTTAATTTCAAAGTAGGCTGTGTTTAGTGGACAGGAGACCATTATCCAGATTTCTAGAGGTAAATAGTAAGATTGAATAATAAGCCATTTCGGCTCCCCTGCCTGTTCTTTTAGTCTGCAGTGATTGAGCATGAAAAAGGACATAAAATGCTGCGTTTCTGTTCAGTTCTTACACGGGCTATAGCAAATTTCTTGGGCATGTTAATCCAAAAATGTGATTATGATTTTTTTATTGTTGTCATATGGACAAGTCTGTTTTTTTTAAAACAACAACGAGCTGTATTTGGATGTGCCGCGTCTCCCAAGGATCGTTAATTCTAAATGCGACCTGACAGATTTAATCAATCTTTCTGGCTGAACCTCGACGCGATCAACCAACTAATAATTTCCCCTTGCAGGAACGAGAGCTCTAATGATATCTGCGTGTTGCTACTCTCGCAGTCTTAAAGACATGTTAAACGGGCAGCGTTCCCACATAGACCGAGCTCATCAGTTCGTATTACTTTTCTCTCCACGCAGCCTTAGCGTTTCCATTTAAACCTGCTGTTTGCATCTGTGGAACCGATCGATAAACCAGCGGAGTGTGTTATTTGCATGGCACCACTGTGGAGATGACCAGAAAAAGAGAGAAAAAAAAAGTAGAGATTTGGAAGGAAGATGATGCACAAGAAAACTCTATCAGGTTGCTTGACTGCAGTTTTCCTTTTGACCTTCAAAGCAGATCTATTTGGGGAGACTAAAAACAAATACAGCGATTTTTAACTGGGATGTACTCTGCACGGAAATATCAAGGACGGTGAGCCGGAAAGATTTTCAGACTGGTTTTCTAGTAGTGTTCTCGGCCAATATCTCCCCCCGCCCCCCTCCGAAGATAAACAGATCGATGTACTTTACTTGGGCACCCTTGGGATATATTACTCAACGCGTCATGACAAGCGGCACCAAAGCCAGAGTTTCAGCCTCCCGTCAGATGCATCTCACTTTCATAACCTGACCTCCACAGCTGTGGAATTTGAATACATACATATTAAGAGAAAGAATAATATATATTCTTGGGCCGCCTCGCCTGATATCCAACTTACTCAAAGCCATCTATTGTGCTGTCAGATTTGAGCCTGACCATTTATTACAGTGTATAGGAGCCTGCGTAGAGACATTGATGGAGGACGCTGAAAACTCAGCTGTCTTTTATAGTGAGTTTCACTTCGAGATAACCAATAGTAAGAGGTCTCAGCAACACATATATATATATGTGTGTATATATATATATATATATATATATATATATATATTACGAACATGTTTTGGCGTAATTTAGTGCTTGAGCCCTGGAGGAAGCAGCTGAAGTCTGACATTACCAAAATATCATTACTCATTTATTTATTTATTCGGTGGGTTATTATTAACAGATCGTTCAAGGTGGGAGTGATGCTTTTATTTTGAAGAACACAATCCGGGTTTTACGTAGCTGTATGCGTATACAAAGTGGGCGGTACCGCTTTAAGTAGCTACGCGCGGCTCGCTGATTAGTTTCTGTCGATCACTTTTTTGGCACAAGAACTATTTAATGGCGTTTCTTTTACCTGAGAAGACCTTTTTTTTAAAAGCTAGAAACATGTTCTTGCTCTTGCTTTGCGTTTTTCTTTCGTGTCTGCCATTTTATTTATCAGCCCAGACTGATAGACTAAACGAAAGACCCATAATAGGTAAGTTAATGCGTTATTAACACGATATTTACTACAACTGTTATCTAAGCTAACCTGCTGCTTTACACTTGGGAAGCAACGGGCGACAGTTACCGTAAACTTACCGTAGGACAGTAAACTTTTTGCTGTTTCTGTATCACTCTGGAAAGTGCCAGCATTATAAGACAAAGACACATGTGCGCTGTGTTTTTGTTCCAACAGGTGTACTGGCACAGGACGTTTATTTACCCCAACCTAGCCAAACAGCTTACATAGCTGCCTCTTATGTGAAGTTCCTGGAGTCAGCAGGAGCGAGAGTTGTACCTATCATGTGAGCTGTTATCATCTGCCGGCATTGCCTCTGCATGTTATGATCTAACTGCATACTTTGTCACGCTTTTATAAGAGGAGAGGTTGCATAAGCGTGTGTTTAACCCAGTGTGTTTGCATTAAAGATTGAACTTCTTGCTTCTGCAGGATAAACCAGACACTGGAGGAGTATAAGACAGTGTTCAACTCAATCAATGGGTCAGTACGTTACAGTACATATGCAGTTAGACAGTTGGAGCCCTGTTTGGTGGATTTAGGGCTTTTCACAAACAATAAAAGGTGTGATTGGATCTATGCTGTAGGGAGGAGTAACTACAGAGGGATAAAGATGCTGAGTCATTGCATGAAAATATGGGAAAGCCTTGTTCAAGCTAGGTTAAGAAGACAGGTGACGATCAGTTAGCAGCAGTATCCTGTGTTGATATATGGTTTATAGATGTTGGCACTAGCAATAAGACAATACGCTGAGCTGAGAACCAAGGATTTTCATTAGGAGTTTGATGTAAGGGTATGTTAGGGATAAGGTCAATTGGAGGCAGGTGATCTCCTGTAGTGAGCCCTAAAGGGAAGAGGTGAAAGAATATGAGTTTACCATAAGTTAATGGTGATTAATTACCATGCTAGGTATGTGAGTTATAGATCAATAAATGCTACACATAAAACCTACAGGTTAAATATAATAGTTGCTAGAAATAATGGTTTGTCAGCCCCTACATTTGTAAACAGACTTTCAGTGCTTATCCATCCATAATAAATTGTTGTTAGTATTACTAGTATTTTTTAATTGATCAGCACTGCCTGCATAATTGATGCATCCACTTTAGAAACAAAAAAATATATCTAATTTAAAACCACAAGATGTCAGATTTTATGGTATATTTATCTTATTTCATGTTTCTCATTTTGTTCTTTAATTTTGACTCAGTTTTCTTTGTTTACAGGATCCTTTACCCAGGCGGCGGTGTCAGCATCGTCTCATCTGGCTATGAAAGGGCTGCTAAAATCTTTTATGAGCTCGCTATTGAGGTAAAAGTTGAAAATACTTTTAGCTGTTCGTTGATGCTCATTTTGCTGTATAATAATAAGGGTGGCTCTGACAGCAGGTTGTTGGTGTTGTTGCTATAGCATCATATTATGTTGATTGGAAGATGAACATAACAGTGGCTGGGGCTAGGCGGTATGCTGGTTTGTTCAATGCTAAACTGGTGAACAGACAAATACCTGCTTTGGATTATAAGCTGTAGTGTAAATATATTATTACAAATTAGGTAAATATTAAGATACTGTTTTTGCATCTGACTGAAAATCAGTAACATGCAGTCTGTTAAGGATTAAGAACAGATTATTGTTTTGGCTGTATGGTTTTATTTTATTTATATTTACACAACATCAGACAAAGACATTTAGGAATGAGCACTGCAAACGTACATGAAGACTTAGGCAAGACACTATTAATAAAAATAATAATTAAAAAAATATTATCATGATATACAATGACACTGCTAGAATCTGCACAGCCCTAATGAACAGTTCCTTGGTGTGATGCCATTGCTTTGTAGCTCAGGATTGTAAATGTTAAATCATGGAAGTATGAAGAAGTATGATGAAGTGACAAAGTCCACATAAACAAATAAAATAAAGACTAAACTGAGATTAAATCAAAAGTAAAGGTGGAAATATTTAAATTAATTAACTTTAATTAAGTTTAAAAAGAAAAAAAAACTTTGTGTTGGAAACAGTCCAGTATCTCTATTGCCGATCTGTGAGAAAGCCCTGAAATGTAACTTCTCCTATGTGCAGCCTTTTCGCCCAAGCTGCAGGGGTTCTACATTAGGGCTGCCACAAACGATTATTTTGATAGTCGACTAGTCACCGATTATTTTTGCGATTATTCGACTAATCAGATCATGTATCCATTGGACATAAAACGTACAGTTTATTGCACCAGCATGCATCTGCTCTTATATAACTATCATTAGCTTACAGCTTGAAGTTTTAAGGTATGTGCTAACTAAAAATAAAGACAAGATGATAGTTTATTAAACTTTTAATGAAATTTGCAGATTGTCTCGGTGGAGTTTAATAAACTCAGCCGTCTGCTCCTTGCTATCTAAAATATAACAGGACACTGGAGTAAATTCTACCATCTCACACTTCTGTTTAATCAGTTTTCTGTTTGACGTTTATTCAGCTGTG